>CM077163.1:65196471-65381455 GCA_039583875.1 Platanthera guangdongensis | reverse complement strand
AGCTACGGCATTAGGGAGTGAAGATGGCTATTGCTAAAGCCTGACCATTTCTATTTTGGACGCCTACTCCTTCTGCAACAACATCATAAGTACCTACAGTAGTTCCACCACTTGAGTGGACAAATTCTCATAGGAATTTGAAGATGGCTATTGCTAAAGCCATGAACATACTAACTCAGACTATGTCTGATGATATCTTTCAAATGGTTGTTGAATGCACATCAGCAAAGGACATTTGGACTCTCTAAACCAATAGTTGCAGGATCAACTGATGAGAGAAAGGACAGAAGATCTTATCTCATCTCTCAATATGAAAATTTCAAGAAAGATGGATTTGAGTAAGTAGCTGACATGTACAATAGACTCATCTTAATTGTCAATGAGTTGAAGGACATAGACAAAAATATCTCACTAACTGAGATAAATGACAAGATTCTTATGTGCTTTCCTGGCATATTGGGGCTCTAGGTGTAACGTGTAACACCTCCCCTGTTATGACCGTATAATATGGGTCCGGCCCGGGCCCCACAACATATAGACGCTACAGCTTCAGTATTATAAGAATATTTAACTACCCGATCTCAAAACTCAAAACCACAGCACAACGAAAAAAGCAAACAGATTAGAAGTTATCCACAACATATAGGAGTATCGAAGCGGCCTTAAGGCCTTAAAACAAAAGTGAGTCCAAAGCTCAAATAATAACACCAGTCAAAAATGTGCATAAGCACACCTAGACTACCTCGGCATGCAAGCCAGAAAACATGAGCATCAAACATAAAATGTCATAAAAGTAGAGCTACATCAAAACGGTAACACTTCATGAGGCTTAGGCCCTTTTGCCAACGAGAAAGCTCCTGCTTGCGATCCTTGCCCTGTAAAAAATTGATTGTAACGTGGGTCAGGAAAGGCTGAACTCAAAATATGTAACAAACACATCTCCTCCCGGCCGCCACTAACGGACCCCGGGGAACCCCTCCAACCTACAAGTCAGCACTTCGTATATAATATATATATAAACAAGTAATGCACTAAGAACATGCTTGGATGTCTCAAACAACATACACGTTCTCTATTGTTGAGCATATAATGAAAGGGCCTACTTAAGCAGCATGTATGCAAAAACCCGGGCTTCAACCAAGGCACCCTATCGCGTATGTATCTAGCACATCATCGCATCATATGGGTACTCATCATTTCCCCATTGGCATAAAGCTGCAAACAAAGGGGGTTACCAAATTCCCCCAACGGCATAAAAGCCGTCACACAGAACTCTTGCCAAGGCCCACCCGCTCAAGGTATTAGACCCGGGCTTGCCTACAAACTCTGACTTATCATGTCAGGATTCCATCAAACACACTGACCGATTCTAAGAAACCTTGCTGGACCCCACCCACTCATGGCCTCATTGCCCGGGCTTGCCCATGCTTGGCATTTTCGTCAGTCTCACAGAAGGGGACTATTCTCGCTGGCACTCTCCACACTTGACCTGCACGTCACGGGTTAGCAGCCGACCACAGAGACAAAGCCTCACCTTAACCCTACACAACAAACAAATCCACAACACTATTCCCCTAATCCCTCATTCGTACTAATGTCCCCACGTACCAAGGAACATCTACCGTCAATGCGGAGCTAACCTTGTCCATAAAGGAAACCATCTAACCATTGAGGAGCTAACCTTGTCCGGTTCCGACTACACGTAATCACTCGAGAAAAGTGGTAAAACATCACAAACATCACAAACACTTCTTGCTGCAACAGATCTCTACGAATCCTTAAAGCTCGTATACAACATCATCGAGTCGGACTAACGGTCGCGACTATGGCTTCACACACCATGCCTAATCCACTAATGGAGTGGATCTCTAATGCAAAAACATGCCGGGGATGGACTCAATCGACCCGGAGGTTCCTCTTGAACCTTGGAGACCCAAACCCCTCTCATTTGAGTGTTTGGTGCCCAAAAACTAGAAAGTAAAAGATGTTAAACATGCATCCTAAAACTAAGAGGAGAAGTGTCGTTACCTTCTGACCCCTCTTCCTTGCTATGGAAACTTAGCCGGATGAAAACCTTCACAACGAACTTGCCTCGTCGGATCCGGACTCGGCTCGCGATTTGGAGCACCGAAGCCTCTCCAACAGTCGGATCTCTCCTTCACCTTCTTCCTTGCTCTCCCTTCTCTCTAGATCTTAGAAAGAGAGTGTTTGAAGAAGAATGAGGGTTTCTAAACCCTATTTCGCGACTTAACTTAGCAAGGATAACCCTGGACCATCAGATCACAAAAGAATAGAAAGAACGACCACAATCCGAACTGAAAATCAATACACCTGGGCCGAACACGGCTTGTGACACACCTGTGTCCAAGTTCGTGTTCCCCAATGGATGTCGAAACCGTCGCACCCAAACCAGGATACTGGTCCATGACACGCCCGTGTCACAGTTGACACGGCCGTGTCCAACCCGAACACGTGTGGGCTCAAGGTCGTGTCCAACCCCTTACACATCCTAGCTACAACCTGAGAAGGACAAGGCTAGGGACATGCCCGTATTGGAAGTCTCGATGATTGTCGACTGCCTCTTCATCCACTTCACAGAAATTCGTCGAGCACACTTGACACGGCCATGGACACTCCCGTGTCCTAGGCCGGGTTCCCTTCCTGTGCCGACACCTCTGTGTCGACACCTCTATGTCGACACATCTGTATCGACACCTCCCCTGTGTCGACACAACTGTGTCGACACCTCCCCTATGTCGACACAACTGTGTCGACACCTCCCCTATGTCGACACAACTGTGTCGACTCCTCTATGTCGACCCACCTGTGTCGACACCTCTGTGTTGACACAACTGTGTCCACACTCGAGGGAACATGCCTGCGACACGGCTCCGACACGGGCGTGTCGAATGGCGTGTCCCCCACTAGTCGACGAACGGGGCGAAAAATCGTCGACTTCCCGGGCTCTCGTCGGACCTGGTACGACACGGACATGGACGCGCCCGTGTCCTATGCCGTGTCACCCTCACCAAGACCAGAAATTTGCTCTCGATGCTGCTCGCCCTTCTTTTGAATTTTGGAGCATTACAACTCTCTCCCACAAAAAATAATTTTGTCTCGAAATTACCAAAACAAAACGAGGTACACAAAACTTAAATAATACCTGAACGAAAAAAACTCTGGATATTCCTCCAGCATGGTTTGTTCTCACTCCCAGAGAGCTCCGCACGGCCACAGTTGTCCCATCGGACTTTTACGAGTTTGACCTCTTTGTTCTGCAACTGCTGAATTTCTGCATCCTCTATAGAAATTGGACAGACTTGCATCCTCGGGACTTCCTCTATCGGCACTGATGCCAATTCGATCACCACATTAGCCTCTACCAAGGATTTCCTCAAGACGGAGACATGGAAGACGTCGTGTAATCCACTTAACTCTGCGGACAACGCCAACCGGTACGCTGCTTCTCCCACCCGTTCAACAACCTCAAAAGGTCGCAAAAACCTTGGACTCAACTTCTTGAGTTCGCAAATCCATGAAACTCCTTTGAACGGCTTGATCTTTAAATAGACCCAATCACCTAAGGCGAACTCCAACTTCCTGTGGCGAGCATTAAAATATTTTGCTTGCCGATCTTGAGCCACTTCTTGCGCTCTTGAATGGTCCGTACCAACTCACAAGCATCAGCTACGACCTCTTTTCCCAATAGTTTGGTGTCTCCCGCCTCTGTCCATGACATCAGTGTTCGACACCGCCTCCCATACAAAGCTTCGTATGACGCCATCTTTATACTTGCTTGGTAACTATTGTTATATGCGAACTCCAACATGAAGAGGTGCTCCTCCCATTTCTTGTCGAAGTAAAGAACACACATCCTCAGCATATCCTCCATAGTACGGTTCGTCCTTTCAGTTTGCCCGTCAGTTTGAGGATGAAAAGCCTTATTGAACTTTAGATTCATGCCCAGACTCTTCTGAACCAACCTCCAGTCCTTGGACGTAAAACGTCCTTCACGATCGCTGACTACACTTTAGGAATCCCATGCAGTCGCACAATGTTGCGAACATACAACTACACCAGCTTCTCCACGCTGTCCTCCTTCCGTTGGGATGAAGTGAACTACTTTGGTTAAGAGATACACAATCACCCAAATCACGTCGTTACCATGCTGTGATCTTGGTAACCCATACACAAAATCCATGGAGATGTCATCAAATTTCCACTCGGGGATTGGAAGAGCTTCAGGAACCCACCCGGCTTATGACACTCGGCCTTCACCAAGGCACAAGTTTGACATCGATTCACGTACAAAGCTACGTCCCCCTTCAGTCTAGGCCACCAAAAGGATCTCTTTAAATCCAAGTACATCATTATACTGCCCGGATGAATGGAGTACTTTGTGAAGTGAGCCTCAAACATCAACTCCCAAGGAGCTTGCCGAACTTCGGTACACAAATCCTTGCATCCTTCCTCAGAATCCCGTCAAACATATCCCAGGCGCTGCTCTCGCCTTTTTGATCTTCCACCGCGAATGGCTGAAACTCCACATCCAAATGAGTCGCTTCCCGAATACGATCGGATAAGTCGTTTTGTATTTCAATCCAGTTTAGCCGAGCCACGCTGGACTCGCCCCTTGCTATGCACTCCAAGCCGAGGGACTCCCATTCCCGCAACAACCGCTCATCATGAACATCAATGCAATTCCCTTGCCCAGAGTATTTTCTACTCAATGCATCAGTAACCACATTGGCCTTGTCTGGCGTATACTGAATCTCCACCTCATTGTCTCCAAAGAACTCGACCCACCAGCGTTGCCGCATATTCAAGTCCTTCTGATCTAAGAGATACTTCAGGCTTTTATGATTCGTGAAGATCTCCACCTTCGCACCACAGACATAGTGTTGCCATATTTTCAGCGCGAAAATTACCGCCGTCAACTCCAAAACATGGACGGGGTAATTCCTCTCGTGAGGCTTCAGCTGCCTAGACCCAAAAGCTATCACCCTGGCATGTTGCCCCAAAACGCAACCCAAACCGCATCCCGATGCGTCACTGAAGATCTGAAATCCTTCGTTCCCTTTCAGTAGACTTAGGATTGGAGCCGTCATCAGACTTTCCTTCAGCGTCTCAAATGCGTGACTGCACTCTTGAGTCCACACAAACTTTGGTCTTTACGAGTGAGTGAGGTGAGATGTAGAGCTATCCGCGAAAAGTTTTCCACGAATCTCCTATAATACCCGGCTAGTCCAAGAAAACTTCGGACTTCCACCACGGTTCTCAAAATCGGCCAATCTCTGAGGGCTTCCACCTTTGTTGGATCTACCGCCACCCAATCCCCACTAATCACATGTCCCAAAAATGCAACCTTCTCTAACCAGAACTCGCACTTCGAGAACTTTGCATACAAATGGTTCTCCCTCAACACTTGCAAGACCATTCTCAAGTGAGTGTCATGCTCCACTTCCGATTTAGAATACACTAAGATGTCATCAATAATGACAACTACAAAAGAGTCCAAGTATTATCTAAATACTCGATTCATCAAATCTATGAATACAGATGGTGCGTTCGTCAGCCCGAATGACATCACTGAGAACTCGAAGTGTCCATACCTCATACCAAACGTTGTCTTGGGTATGTCCTCGTCCCGAATCCGCAATTGATAGTATCCTGACTTTAAGTCCAACTTTGAATACACTACCGACCCCACCAACTGGTCGAACAGGTCTTCTATCCGAGGAATCAGATATTTATTCTTGACGGTCAATTTATTCAGTTCTCGGCAGTCTATGCACAGCCGCATACTACCATCTTTCTTCTTTACAAACAACACCGGTGCGCTCCACGGTGAAGAACTAGGTCTGATATACCCTTGCTCCAAAGTTCGTGCAACTGTACCTTGAGTTCAGCCAACTCCTTTGGTGTCATCCTAAATAGAGGATGCGACACTGGCCTAGCCTCCGGTACTAACTCAATCGAGATATCGATCTCCCGTCGAGGAGGCGCTCCAGGAAGTTCATCCGGGATTACATCCTCAAACTCTGCCACCACTGGCACTTCCCCAAGTGATAACATGGAAAGGCGAACCTCCAATAACGCTACAAGCGCTACTCCACCCTAGATAACTGCCCGCGCCAACTACAAGGCCCAAATCAGAGAACAGGCCACTCCATTAAGTCCTCAAATTTGACCTCCGTCTGCCCTTCGCTTCTTAGGGTACCACCTTGGATAGGCAAACAATACTAGCACGTTGCTCTGCTAGCCAGTCCATTCCCAAAATCACATCAAACTCGACCAACGGTAGGACCAGTGCTATCAACAAGAAGTCAACTCTGCTTAACTCCCAACAAATGCGCCCTTTCTACCAGGTGGTCATGAATGACCCATTGTGCATGCGCACCTTCAATTCTGCATCCACCGAAAACAATTCAACCCCAATCCTCCGGATAAAGCTTTCTGCAAGAAAGGAGTGTGACGCTTCCGTATCAAACAATACCCTAGCAGGGTATCCGGAAACTAACACAAAGCCTAAAACATAGACATCAATCATAACAGTCTAAAGGCATGAACCACAAGGTTAAACTAAAACTTCCTCATACCTGTCACCACATCGGGTTGGCGGATCGCTTCCTGCAGTCCAAGGTTGTAAGCCCTTGGTTGCACCGGTTGGAATCAAGAAGCGCTCGACTCCGCCATCTTCCCTTTCTCTACGACACTGGGGCCGGATCACATAGTCTGCTCCTGCCATGTCTCCTGCTCCGCACCTCCTTGGTTACAAAAACGAGCAATGTGCCCCACCTTACTACAGTTGAAGCACGTCGGTGGCCTCTTAGAGTGTGACCCTCCGGAACTTCACTTACTTTTCTCACCGGACTTGTATGGGTGAGGCTTCCTCCTCCATCTATTCCCTTCTGACTTTCCTTGGGATTGAGAAGCATTCCTTCTCCTTGCTTGGGTGCAAAACCCTTGCGATGTTGGCTTCGCTCTAGATCACTCTCCAACGTCCTGGCAGCCTCAACTTGCTTGTTAAAGCCATCTCTCTTCATGGCAATAAGGGGTTGCCTTAGATTCTCCCTCATCCCCTGGTAGAAGAGGTTATCCCTCTCTTCATCGTCCGCCATGGTAGTCCCCGCGTAACGACCCAAACAAGTGAACTCCTAAACGTACTCGTCCACCGTCTTATCTCGCTACATCAAGTGCAGAAATTGCCTCTGAAGGGCCAACCTTGTCGAAACAGGTATGCACTTCTTTAGGAAGGCATCCCCAAGTTCTTCTATGGACGGGATGCATCTAGGAAATTGGCGGCCTCTATGGCTCACCCACCACAACTTTCCGTCTCCCTCCAACATGAAGGCCGTAAACTCAGATTTTTTCTCTTCCAGCGTCTCTGCCGCCGTCAAAAGCCCTTGAATCCATGCCCACCAACCCTCCGCATCAGTCGGAGTGCTGACACCCTTGAATGTCGGGGGATGGGAGCTCAGAAAGTACTTCATCTGCCGGTCTCCTTGCCCGACAACCATGCTTTCTGCCAAACGGTCTACTCGCCTGGCTCCTCCGCCCGACACAGCTGTTGTCGTATCTGGTGTAGCATGGGTTACTACCTTAGCTATTGCTACAGCTTGGGCTGCCACCATTACTTCTGCAAGCATGCGGCAGAAGTCGGCCGAGTTTACACCCATGCCCAAAGGACCCTGAGCTGTGGCGCTTCTCGCCGAAAGCTCTTCTGTTGGTCTCGACGTACCCGCCTCGTTGCTTGCACTCTTCAAGGAAGTAAGAAAACATTGAATCGGTCTCTAATCGCAAGACTCAAAGATAAGGACACTCATGGTCCTGCATTACTCCTATGTGGATAACTTCTATATGCACCGACCTTGAACCTAACCTGCCTCTGATACAAAATTGTAACACCTCCCCTGTAATGACCGTATAATATGGGTCCGGCCGGGGCCCCAGAACATATAGACGCCACAGCTTCAGTATTATAAGATGATATAACTACCTGATCTCAAAACTCATAACCACAGCACAGCGGAAAAAATCAAACAGACTAGAAGTTATCCACAACATATAGGAGTATCGAAGCGGCCTTAATGCCTTACAACAAAAGTGAGTCTAAAGCTCAAATAATAACACCAGTCATAAATGTGCATAAACACTCCTAGACTACCTCGGCATGCAAGCCGGAAAACATGAGCATCAAACATATAATGTCATAAAAGTAGAGCTACAGCAAAATGTTAACACTTCATGAGGTTTAAGCCCTTTTGGCTGGCGAGCTATCTCCTACTTGCGATCCTTGCCCTGCAAAAATTTGATTGTAACGTGGGTCAGCAAAGGCTGACCTAAAACTGTGTAACAAACACATCTCCTCTCGGCCGCCCCTAACGGACCCCGAGGAACCCCTCTAACCTGCAAGTCAGCACTTCGTATACAATATATATATCTACAAGTAATGCACTAAGAACAGGATTGGATGTCTCAAACAACATACACGCTCTCTATTGTTGAGCATATAATGAAAGGTCCTACTTATGCAGCATGTATGCAAAAACTCGGGCTTCACCCAAGGCACCCCATCGCGTATGCATATAGCACATCATCACATCATATGGGTACTTATCATTTCCCCATTGGCATAAAGCCGCAAACAAAGTGGGTTACCAACATTCCCCCAACGGCATACAAGCTGCCACATGAAACTCATGCCAAGGCCACACCCGCTCAAGGTCTTAGACCTAGGCTTGCCTGCAAGTTCTGACTTCTCATGTTAGGATTCCATAAAACACACTAAACGATTCTAAGAAGCCTTGCTGGACCCCACCCGCTAATGGCCTCATTGCCCGGGCTTGCCCCATGCTTGGCATTCTCGTCAGTCTCACAGAAGGGGACTAGTCTCGTCGGGACACTCTCCACAGATGACCTGTACGTCACGGGATAGCCAGTCGACCACGGAGACAAAGCCTCGCCTTAGCACATTACAATCCAAAAACCATTCCCACCCTAATCCCTCATTCGTACTGCAACGTCCCCGCACACCAAGGAAACCATCTACTGCCAATGCGGATCTAACCTTGTCCACCAAGGAAACCATCTACCGCCATTGAGGAGCTAACCTTGTCCGATTCCGACTATACATACTCACTAGAGAAAAGGGGGAAAACATTACAAACATCACAAACAACATTTTGCAGCAACGGATCTCTACGAATCCTTAAAGCTCGTATGCAACATCACCGAGTCGGACTAATGGTCGCGACTATGGCTTCACCCACCATGCCTAATCCACTAACGGAGCGGAACTCTTATGTAAAAACATGTCGGGGACGGACTCAATCGTCCCAGAGGTTCCTCTTCAACCTTGGTGACCCAAACCGCTCTCATTTGAGATTTTGGTGCCCAAAAACTAGAAAGTAAAAGATGCTAAATATGCATCCTAAAACCAAGAGTAGAAGTGTCATTACCTTTCGACCCCTCTTCCTAGCCATGGAAACTTAGCCGGATGAAAACCTTCGCAACGACCTTTCCTCCTCGGATCCGGAC
Source organism: Platanthera guangdongensis (assembly GCA_039583875.1). Classification (NCBI taxonomy): domain Eukaryota; kingdom Viridiplantae; phylum Streptophyta; class Magnoliopsida; order Asparagales; family Orchidaceae; genus Platanthera; species Platanthera guangdongensis. The sequence goes on along the minus strand of CM077163.1, from coordinate 65,371,915 downwards.
TCGGCTCGCGATTTGGAGCACCGAAGTCTCTCCAATAGCCTGATCTCTCCTTCACCTTCTTCCTTGCTCTCCCTTCTCTCTAGATTTTAGAAAGAGAGTGTTTGAAGGAGAATGAGGGTTTCTAAACCCTATTCCTGGACTTAACTCAGAAAGGCAACCCTGGACCATCAGATCCAAAAGAAGGGAAAGAACGACCACGATCCAAATTGAAAATCAAAACACCCGGGCCAAACCCGGCTTGTGATACACCCATGTCCAAGGCCGTGTTCCCTAATCTACGTCGAAACTATCGCACCCAAACCAGGACACAGGTGCGTGACATGCCCGTGTCACATTTGACATGGCCGTGTCCAACCCGAACATGCCTGGGCTCCAGGCCGTGCCAAACCCCTTAAACGTCCCATCTATAACCCGAGAAGGACACGGCCAGGGACACGCCCGTGTCTCAGGCAATGTTCGAAGTCTCGACGATCGTCGACTGCCTCTTCGTCGACTTCACAGAAATTCGTCGAGCATGCTCTACACGGCCATAGACACGCCCATGTCCTAGGTCGTGTTCCCTGCCTATGTCGACACCTCCCCTGTGTCGACATAACTGTGTCGACACCTCTGTATGGACACAACTGTGTCGACACTCGAGGGAAAACGCCTGCGACACGGGCTCCAACATGGGCGTGTCGGAGGGCGTGTCCCACACTAGTCGACAAACAGAGCGAAAAATCATCGAATTCCAGGGCTCTTGATGAACCCGGTACGACATGACCATGGACACGCCTGTGTCCTAGGCCGTGTGACCCTCACCAAGACCCAAACTTGGCTCTCGACGCTGATCGTCCTTCTTTTGAATTTTGGGGCATTACATAACGCCTTGAAACTCAAAAGAGCGACGGGAGGCGTTTTGAGCCAAGTTCGGAAATTTGCATGGGGCACACTGCCTGGGACACTGGGCGTGTCCCAGGGCATGTCGTGCTTGGGTCTACGACCTGTGTAACGCCTCCGGCTTTTCTTTGTTTTGTTTGATCTTGGATTGGCGTTACGATGACGCATTTCCGGCCTTTCGCCGTTGTAGAGCGTGGTCTTAGCTCTTTAGGTTCCTTGTGTAGCCTGGTTGTAGCCTGTTAGCAAGATTTCCCAGCTAGCCGGAGTCTGTTTTGGTGACTCGGTTGGGCCTCTTAGGGAATGCTTGTGTTTTGGCTTCGTGGGGTGTTAGCCTGAGTGTGCGATCGTCAGATGTTGTTTTCGACCTCACCGTTGTTTTCTTAGCTTGGGTGTTTAGCTACGCTGCGAGTTTTGGTCGAAGTCCGGGATCGTTTGCTTTCACGTCGTTTCGACGTTTGTTTTGTTAGATGTAGTGGTTGTTGTGCTGTGCATGACCTGGTTTGGCCGAGCTTGTTAGGCTGGTGTCTTGTCTTTTTTTAGCTAAGAGTTAGCTGTTTTTTGTGTATGTTGGGTCACACGGTCTGGGTCACGGGCGTGACCCAGGGCGTGTCGTGCTCGGGTAGATCTCTCAGCTGTGTGGTCGATGAAATTTCGGTCGACGGGTGTTTTTGGTAGGAATACGGCCTTTGACACGGGCGTGTCACAGGGCATGTCCCACTTCGGTTCGTCGAGCTTCGCTCGATGGTCGTCGGGCGGTTTTGTTGTGAGTACACGGTAGTGTCACGGGCGTGTCGTTTCGGACACAGGCATGACACAGGGCGTGTCTCTCTGTTCGACGATCGGCGCTCTACGATCGTCAAATGGTGTTTGTGTTGGTACACGGCCGGTGACAAGGGCGTGTCACAGGGCGTGTCCCCTGTTCCGTCGAGCTGAGATCGACGATCGTCGAGTGTGTAGGTGGGTAGATGTGTGAGAACACGCCCCGTGACACGAGCGTCTCGGACCGAATACGGGCGTGTGACGGGCATATTTCGTGCTTTTTCTCCAGATTCCTTTTTTTTTCCGTGAACCATTTTTCCTCCTCACTTTCGTCGTTCCCGAGCCTGGAGAGCTTCCAACGGAAGGGTTTTGAGAGGAGGCGGTGGTTTTTGGCCGGTGTTTGCGGGAGGGAGCTCGTTTTTCTCGTGCGATAGCGGATTTGGTTTGCTCTCGTCTAGATCTTCCCTTTCATGTAAGATTTTTTTCTTGATTTAGGGTTGATTCTAGGAGTTAAGAATTTTTGATTTCTTTTCTTCTTCCTCAAGGCTTCAATTTTGGTCTTTTAGGTGGCCGATCTTTCCGCCGGTGCCAAGATTTGGAGATAGTTGTTGTTTTTTTCCTGGAGGTAGAGGCAAGTGGCTCCCTTGCCCTTGCCAAATTATTTCTAACCCTTACTCTGTTTTCATTCTTGTACAATAGCTTTGTTCTCTTTACTTTTTCCTCCCTAGAAGTTAGAGCTGCAGGTTGAGTTGTTAAATCAAGCTTTAAATCAAGTGGCTGTTTCTTTACCTTCTAGATTTAAATCAAGCTTTCTCTCATTTTGTCTCGGTTTGGTGTCCAATGGGTAGCTAGAGTTAGGATAAGGCTGCGTTTAGTTGTAGTTTAAGTTTTGTTCTGGTAGCCCCGAGTAGATAGAATGGAAGGGAGGGTTGGAATTAAAATTCCAACTCTCTGTTTCCGCGTGTTGAGAGAGTTTAGGCTGCGGTTTTAACTAAAATTTACGTTTACCCTAAGTAGAAAGCGCTGACAGCGCTGAGTGAGCCGAGTTCACTCAACGCCGTCATCCAGCGTAGGTTTTGCGGCTAAAATATTTTTTTGGTGTCAAGTTAGTGGAGCTTACTCAACGCCACGTCGAGTGGGCTCGACCTTTCTGTCTTGGGTTCATGTGTTTTCCTTAGGATTGTTAGTCTGACTTTTCCCTATTCCCTAGGGGGTATTGGGTGTTCGGTTAGTTTTTGCATGCCGACTCTTGGGTTGTGGCAGGTGGTGGAGTTTTGGTGGCCTCTGGAGGGGTGGTTTTATATGGAGAGCTATGGCCACCGCCTTTTGCCCCGGTTTGGGTTGGTATGTGTGGGACCCTAGTGCTTCCACTATTTGACCCCTTAGCCCTTTCTGGATCTGGTTTATGTTATGTATTCAGATCCATGTTTTGACCACTGTCATTTACCCACGTGTTAGGACTGTTAGTTCCTTTCCTATGCTATGGCTTTTTTTTTCTTTTAGCATATATGTATATGTCTTGTGGATGTTGCAGTCTCTTTTTTAGGGCATACTGCTTTTTTTGCTCGCACTTGGTGTGCTTTGTCATGCCCTTTCTTGTGCTTTTAGCATTTTTTGTTGCCGGGTAGGTAAACCCTTCTCATTGCTCTAATTACCTTTTTGATTATTTTCTTGCTGAGGTGTTCTTTTCTTGAATGTCTCAGGTCCAGGTTGTACCCAGTTCAGCGGCTAGTTCTTTTGGAGGGGCTTGCTTGAGGCCTCTTAGGTAGCTGAGATAGCTGATCCTCGATTTTTGTGAGGTAGTTCTTTACCTTTCTGTATAGACATGCATACTCACCAGTGGGTTCGTGTCAGGTTGTTGACGCCCACTGGTGGCTTCTTGCGATACTGGGTATGATCTTAAACTGCTATGTTTGCCTATTTATGGTTGTTTACTTGCATATGCGAATGTTTTATGCTAGGTTACATGTTATATATTTTAAACTCTAAAAGCATTACTATATGTATCTCATGCATATCATATTTATAAAACCAAAACACTACTTTTCCTTTAGCGTAAAAACTACATTTTTATATATACTATACTAACCTTAGAGTCGTGCATACCATGAGTCGTCCCTCGGGGACACTTATGCTCTTTTAGGATGTCAACTCAATTTAACCAAAAGTATTTTCCGCTGCGTACAAATATACTTTTAATGGTGGACTAGCTGATCCACCGTGCCGAGGGATACGACCATTAAATGTAACTAGTTTTCCTTCACATTAATCTATGATTTTCCTTAAAGTCTAAAGTCTGGAGTTTTGCCTGAGCATGTGCAGTTATCCCCTGCATGACGTGGCATCACGGCATGTATTTTCTCTTGCTCTGATACGATGTAATCGTAGAGAAAATGCGGGTTGTGACAGTTGGTATCAGAGGGAGGTTGCTTGGCAAATGGTCGGGCAACCTTTCCCTTGTTTGCATTAGTGGTTAGCATCATTCCATACACACACTGATATGTCATCAGCACGTCTTGGCTAAAGCACGAACACTACACTCATGAGCATGAATAAGTATACAAGGCATATTATGTAGTATGGGATGCATAATATGTGTTTGTATATGGATCCACCATAGGAGGCAACTTGTGAGGGTTATGTAGTATGGGATGCATAACCTCACCACATGAATGCGGCTAGCACGTTTTCTTTTTTCGTTGCATGGGAATGTTATGTAGTATGGGATGCATAATATTTTCATGTGTACGCCGCCCATGGCATGCATTAAGGCCTTTTTAGAATGCATAGCACATCATGCATAGCTTAACATTTCATAAGCACAACGTGCCAAGCTAAAGATTTGCAAGATGACATATGTACACGCATGGTTTTGAGTCAAACAGAATACAAATACATGCATTCATGGTTTAGGCACATGAGTTAGTATGATGGTGGTGAACCATCTTAGATTAAGCATAACATCATCATTGTAAAAAAACAACTCCCAGAGCAAGTTTTACAGTTGAAGTTCATATTTAAGTGTGTTTGTTTGTACCAGGTAGTTTTGTTCTAGCTGTTGGGCTAGGTTTTGTCTAAAGCTTGTGCGATTATAGGATGGCGAGACGTCCTGCAATGAGTTCAACCCCCCAATCCGAGGGTGAGACGTCAGGAGCGAAGAGCGAGGCGTTAGTAGTAAACCTGCGGCAGAGTAATGAGGCCTTATCGAGGCAGGTAGTGGCTATGCAGGCTCAGATTCAGTCTCTTGTAGTAGTGATGGCGGGACAGACTCCGAGAGTTCAGGACCCCGCTGAGGGGGTAGCTGTTCCTGCCCCTCCTGCTCCTCCCGTGCCTTTGGTTGTGGTGCCCCGAAGATGGCGTTCATATCCCAGTTTCAGCGGCTTAGGCCCCCTACTTATGATGGTCAAGCAGATTTCATGATTTTGGATAACTTGCTTATTTCCATTGAAGAGATGTTCTCTTACTCTGGGATTACGGACGATCAGAGAGTGATGATCACTGCCTATCAGCTCAAGGGCTTAACAAAGAGTTGGTGGCTGAGGGAGAAAGAGAGCTTGGTGGCAGGATGCACTTGGGAGTCATTTAAGGTGATGTTGTTAAATAAGTTTCTGCCTTCAGTCGAGTGGGACCGGCTAATGAATGACTTCCTCCATTTGAAGCAAAGGAAACTCACAGTTAGTGAGTATGAGATTGAGTTTAACAAGTTGAGTCGGTTTGCTCCTGGTTTGGTGAGTGTTGAAGAAGATCGAGTTAAACGGTTTTTGGGTGGACTAAGAAGCGACATTCAGTAGTTAGCGAATGCCTACGGAGCAGTCAGTTATGCCAGCATGGTTGAAGCTACCTTGAGGGTTGAGGCCATTGAGAATGCCAAGAGTAGAGGCCAACAGTTGAGGAAGGATAAGCAGAAGTACGGTGGAGGGAAGAGCCCTCAGGAGCCTGATGCTGTCTCGAGAAAGAAGAACAAAGAGCTTTGTAGCTTCTGTGGCCGGCCAGGCCACCCCTTGGAGAGGTGTTTCAAAAGGTTGGGAGTGGAGAAGAAGGATCAGGTGCATGCGATTCAGGGTGCTCCCAGAGGAGACTTGGTGTGTGCCTTGTGTGGAAGGAAGGGGCATGACGCTGCCCGTTGCTGTTTAAAAGATAAAGTCTATTTTCAGCGTGGGCAGAAGGGTCATCTCAAGACAAGGTGCCCACAGTTCCAGCCTGTTTTGCAGCCTGTTCCCCTCCATACTTTTCCACCGCCTCAGCGAATGGATAAAGGAAAGAGGAAGTTGAATGTGCTTTCAGCAGACGAAGCGCAGACTTCGACCCAGGTTATCTCAGGTTCGACTCCTCCCCAGCCGTTTTGTCATGTTCACTTTTTGGTTGTAGTTTTCATTTTAGCGTTTGTTGCCTTAGATGCGTGCGCTATTTGTAGGATGATTTAAGGTAAAGAATCGTTGGGCGCGCGTTCTCTTCGATTCCGGCGCTACCCACTCGTTTGTAGCTAGAGCCTTCGTGGAGCGGTTTAGTTTGGGCCTAGATCGTGTTGGTGGTGCCTTTTGCGTTAAGTTCCCCTCTGGTGACTTTGTGGTTACAGACCTGGGTGTCCTTGATTGTCCCATTTTGTTGGGGGATTTTCTAGCAAAGGCAGATCTGAAGGTGATTGACCTGGAGGACTTCGATGTTATCTTGGGCATGGACTGGTTGTCAAGGTACAATGCTGTTATCCAGTGCAAGGGTAAGGGATTGGACTTCGTTAAAGACAATGGTCAGCCAGGGAGCATTTATGGGTATTCTCTCCAGGAGTCTCCAATCATTTCTGCAGTGCGTGCTCGGAAGTTGCTTGATTCTTGCTGCTTTGCCTGTGTGGTCTCTCTGGTAGGGTCAGTTGTTAGAGTGCCGTGTTTGGAAGAGATTCCTGTGGTGTGACTTCTCTGATGTGTTTCCTGATGATCTTCCCGGTCTTCCACCCGATCGAGATGTCGAGTTTGTTATAGATTTGGAGCCAGGCATGCTTCCTATTACAAAGGCGCCGTACCGGATGGCCCCGCGAGAGCTGGAAGAGTTCCGAATCAAGTTGGATGAGATGTTGGTAAAAGGTTTCATAAGGCCGAGTTCTTCGCCTTGGGGTGCACCAGTGCTGTTCGTTAAAAAGAAAGATGGGTAGATGAGGCTATGCATCGACTAAATAGAGCTGAACAAGGTTACTATTAAGAACAGGTACCCTCTGCCTCAGATTGACGATTTATTTGACCAAGTGCGTGGTAGTGCCGTGTTTTCCACGATTGATCTTCGTTCGGGCTATCACTAGTTGAGGATTCGGGAGTCAGTTGTTCCGCGGACGGCGTTCTGCTCTCGTCATGGGCATTTTGAATTTTTGGTTAAGTCATTTGCTTTGACTAATGCGCCCTAAGCTTTTATGGATTTGGTGAACAGAGTTTTCAAGGATTTTATAGATAAGTTTGTGATTGTCTTTATAAATGATGTTTTGGTGTACTCTAAAGATGCGAAGGAGCATGATCGACATTTGCGTCTGGTCTTGGCGACTCTGAGAGACCATAAGCTATTCGTCAAGTTGAGCAAATGCGAATTTTGGTTGCCTCAATTTTCTTTTCTGGGCCACGTGGTTAATAAGGAGGGAATATCGGTGGACCCAGAAAAGATCGTTGCTGTTATGGAGTCGGCGAGACCTGTTACTCCCAGAGAGATCAGAAGCTTCTAGGGCTTGGCTGGCTATTATAGAAGATTTGTAGAGGGATTCTCTACCTTGTCTGCGCTGTTGACCAAGTTGACGCAGAAGAATGTAGCCTTCATATGGGATGGCAAGTGTGAGGAGGCTTTTGAGGAACTAAAAAGAAGGTTATGTTCAGCTCAAATTTTGTCTTTGCCTACTGAAGGTAGTGAGTATGATATATATGTGGATGTGTCGCATGTCGGACTGGGTTGCATATTGATGCAGGGCGGGAAAGTGATTGCGTATGGGTCAAGGCAGCTAAAGACTCACTAGAGGAATTTCCATACGCATGACCTGGAGTTTGCAGCTGTGATCTATGCGCTGAAATTGTGGAGGCATTTGCTGTATGGCGCGCAATGCAAGATTTTTACTGATCACAAGAGTTTAAAGTATGTCTTCACCCAGAAAGAATTGAATCTACACCAGCGGCGATGGTTGGAGTACGTGGCCGACTATGATGTTGAAATCCAGTACCATCCGGGCAAAGCGAATGTTGTGGTCGATGCCCTGAGTCGGAAGTCAGGGAAGATTTTCAATCTCTCCGCCGAGCGTCTAGTGGATGAGTTCCTTTTGATGCACATTTCTGTGGGAAGCTGTGATTCGCATAGTAGTTTGGCAGTTGCAGAACCTTCGTGGATTGCGCTTACGAGACTGCATCAGAAGGATGATTCTGATCTTCTGCATTTGTATCTTCGAGCTGAAAAAGGTGAATTACCAGATTTCTCTATAGATGATGTGGGTACCTTGAAGTATCATGGCAGGTTTTGCATCCCCGTAGTTGGAGATATCCGGGACATGGTGTGCAGAGAAGCCCACGGATCTATTGTTACATACCATCCAGGGTCTACCAAGATGTATCATGATTTAAAGCAGATTGCCTAGTGGTATGGGATGAAGAGAGACGTGGCCAGATTTGTTTCTGAGTGTCACACTTGCAGGCGTGTGAAAGCAGACCATGGGAGGCCTGGTGGCAAGCTGACTCCCTTGGAGATTCCGACGTTAAAGTGGCAGAGTATCTCGATGGATTTCATTACAGGCTTACCGAGATCTCCTAAGGGGCATGATTCAGTTTGGGTGATTGTAGACAGATTGACGAAGAGTACTCACTTAGTACCATTTAAGATCGATTATCAGATGAGGAAGATAACCAAGCTGTATTTGGAAGAGGTTATCAGATTGCATGGTGTACCCGTAAGTATCATGTCAGATCGAGACTCCAGGTTCACGTCTCATTTTTGGAAGAGACTTCAGGAGGGGTTGGGTACATATTTGAGATATTCCACAGCTTATCATCCGCAGACCAATGGTCAGACGGAGCGAGTAAATCAGATTGTGGAAGATATGATCCGATGTTATATTCTGGACCACGGAGGAGCGTGGGATGAGTGCTTGCGGCTTATGGAATTTGCGTATAACAACAGTTATCAAGAAAGCTTGCAAATGGCTCCTTTTGAATCTTTGTATGTGAGGCGCTGCAGGACTCCCTTGTTTTGGGCTGAGGTTGGCGAGAGACCTTTGTTGTGTCCAGAAGCGCTTGAGGAAATGGGAACTGTTGTGAAGCTTATTCGGGAGTAGCTTCGGATAGCCCCGGAGAGATATGAGAAGAACGCCAACCGGCGGAGATCGTACTTGGAATTTATTGTGGGGGACTCAGTGTTCTTAAAGGTCTCCCCGTTGATCGGAGTCAAGCGGTTTGGCAAGAACAGGAAGTTGGACCCGAGGTACGTGGGGCCGTTTTTGATTGTTGAGCGGATTGGGTTATCAGCTTATAGGCTGGCTTTGCCCGCAAATTTTCCTGGCGTGCATGATGTCTTCCACGTCAGTTAGCTGTGGAAATGTGTGCTGAATGGCAGGCAGGTTTTGGATTATGTGCCTCAGTTGGAGCCGAATCTTTCTTATATGGAGGTGCCTGTCCGCATTTTGGATTCTCTGGTTCGTGCGTTGCGGAAGAAGACTATTCCTATGGTTAAAGTTTTATGGAGGAATCAGGATGTAGAAAGCGCAACTTGGGAATTGGAGTCGGCTATGAGGGAGGCTCACCCTCATCTATTTCCCTGATCTTGTGCCTGATATGTTTTGTCTTTTTTTATATATAACCCCTTCTTGGCTATTTCCCTCTCCTTCTTGCTAGGGGTGTTGTGAGTAAAGTTTTGAGGCGAAACTTTCTTTTAGGGGGAGTGGTTGTAACGCCCCCGGTTTTCTTTATTTTGTTTGATCTTGGATTGGCGTTACGATGACGCATTTCCGGCCTTTTGCCGTTGTAGAGCGTGGTATTAGCTCTTTAGGTTCCTTGTGTATCCTAGTTGTAGCCTGTTAGCAAGATTCCCCAGCTAGCCGGAGTCTGTTTTGGTGACTAGGTTGGGCCTCTTAGGGAATGCTTATATTTTGGCTTCGGGGGGTGTTAGCCCGAGTGTGCGATCGTTGGATGTTGTTTTCGACCTCACCGTTGTTTTCGTAGCTTGGGTGTTTAGCTACGGTGCGAGTTTTGGTCGAAGTCGGGATCATTTGCTTTCGCGTCGTTTCGACGTTTGTTTTGTTAGCTGTAGTGGTTGTTGTGCTGTGCATGGCCTGGTTTGGCCGAGCTTGTTAGGTTGGTGCCTTGTCTTTTTTTTAGCTAAGAGTTAGATGTTTTTGTGTATGTTTGGGTGACACAGCCTGGGTCACGGGCGTGACCCAGGGCATGTCGTGCTCGGGTAGAGCTCTCGGCTGTGTGGTCGACGAAATTTCAGTCGACGGGTGTTTTTGGTAGGAACACGGCCTGTGACACGGGCGTGTCACATGGCGTGTCCCCCTTCGGTTCGTCAAGCTGTGCTCGATGGTCGTCGGGCGGTTTTTTTGTGAGTACACGGCAGTGTCACAGGCGTGTCGTATCAGACACAGGCGTGACACGGGGCGTGTCTCTCTGTTCGACGATCGGCGCTCTACGATCGTCAAGCGGTGTTTGATTTGGTACACGGCCGGTGACACGGGCGTGTCACAGGGCATGTCCCCTGTTCCGTCGAGCTGAGATCGACGATCGTCGAGTGGGTAGGTGGGTAGATATGTGAGAACACGCCCCGTGACACGGTCGTGTCGGACCGGACACGGGCGTGTCACAGGCGTATTTCGTACTTTTTCTCCTGAGTGTATCTTTTTTTGCCGTGAACCGTTTTTCCTCCTCCCTTTCGTCGTTCCTGAGCCTAGAGAGCTTCCAGCGGAATGGTTTTGAGAGGAGGCGGTGGTTTTTGTCCGGTGTTTGCGGGTGGGAGCTCGTTTTTCTCGTGCGATAGCGGATTTGGCTTGCTCTCGTCTAGATCTTCCCTTTCATGTAAATTTTTTTCTTGATTTAGGGTTGATTATAGGAGTTAAGAATTTTTGATTTCTTTTCTTCTTCCTCAAGGCTTCAGTTTTGGTCTTTTAGGTGGCCGATCTTGCGGCCGGTGCCTAGCTTTGGAGATAGTTGTTGTTTTTTTCCTGGAGGTAGAGGCAAGTGGCTCCCTTACCCTTGCCAAATTATTTCTAACCCTTACCCTGTTTTCATTCTTGTGCAATAACTTTGTTCTCTTTACTTTTTCCTCCCTAGAAGTTAGAGCAGCAGGTTGAGTTGTTAAATCAAGCTTTAAATCAAGTGGCTGTTTCTTTACCTTCTAGATTTAAATCAAGCTTTCTCTCTTTTTGTCTCGGTTTGGTGTCCAATGGGTAGCTAGAGTTAGGATATGGCTGCGTTTAGTTGTAGTTTAAGTTTAGTTGCGGTAGCCTCGAGTAGATAGGATGGAAGGAAGGGTTGGAATTAAAATTCCAACTCTCTGTTAAGTTTAGTTGCGGTAGCCTCGAGTACACGGCAGTGTCACAAGCGGTTTTAACTAAAATTTACGTTTACCCTAAGTAGAAAGCGCTGACAGCGTTGAATGAGCCGAGTTCACTCAACGTCGTCATCCAGCATAGGTTTTTCGGCTAAAATATTTTTTTGGGCGTCAAGTGAGTGGAGCTTACTCAACGTCGCGTCGAGTGGGCTCGACGTTTCTATCTTGGGTTCTTGTGTTTTCCTTAGGATTGTTAGTGTGACTTTTCCCTATTCCATAGGGGGGAATTGGGTGTTCGCTTAGTTTTTGCATGCCGACTCTTGGGTTGTGCCAGGTGGTGGAGTTTTGGTGGCCTCTGGAGGGGTGGTTTTATGTGGAGAGCTGTGGCCACCGCCTTTTGCCCCGGTTTGGGTTGGCATGTGTGGGACCCTAGTGCTGCCACTGTTTGACCCCTTAGCCCTTTCTGGATCTGGTTTTGGTTATGTATTCAGATCCATGTTTTGACCACTATCATTTACCCACGTGTTAGGACTGTTAGTTCCTTTCCAATGCTATGGCTTTTTTTTTCTTTTGGCATATATGTATATATCTTGTTGCTATTGCAGGCTCTTTTGTAGGGCATACTGCTTCTATTGCTCGCACTTGGTGTGCCTTAGACAGTGCTCTATTCTTACTGTCATGCCCTTTCTTGTGCTTTTAGCATTTTTTGTTGCCGGGTTGGTAAACCCTTCTCATTTCTCTAATTACCTTTTTGATTATTTTCTTGCTGAGGTGCTCTTTTCTTGAATGCCTCAGGTCCAGGTTGTAGCCAGTTCAGTGGCTAGTTCTTTTGGAGGGGCTTGCTTGAGGCCTCTTGGTTAGCTGAGATACCTGATCCTCGATTTTGGTGAGGTAGTTCTTTACCTTTCTATATAGACATGCATACTCACCAGTGGGTTCGTGTCAGGTTGTTGATGCCCACTAGTGGCTTCTTGCGATGTTGGGTATGATCTTAAACTGCTATTTTTGCCTATTTGTGGTTGTTTACTTGCTTCTGGGAATGTTTTATGCTAGGTTGCATGTTAGGTATTTTAAACTCTAAAAGCATTACTATATGTATCTCATGCATATCATATTTATAAAACCAAAACACTACTTTTCCTTTAGCGTAAAAACTACATTTTTATATATACTATACTAACCTTAGAGTCGTGCATACCATGAGTCATCCCTCGGGGACACTTATGTAAGACCCCCTCCCCCTTATCAAGGAGGGCTAGCGGGTCTTATGCCCAGAACTGCCGTCTTACGGTGGCACTAACGCACGGGTTAGTCGACACCGCAACACGCCGATTCTGCCGGCTATTACGATCATATACATAACATGTAGGCCAACATGAGAAAAGAAGTATAGCAGTGTAACAAATCTACTAGTCCACAAGTCACAGAGTACATATCATATATATGGAATGAAAAGTACAGAAACATAGTCCACAATGAGTACAAAATGAAAGAGTAATAAGGGCTTATGCCCAGTACATCATATCAACTCTCTCTCTCAAATAAAAGCGGAAGCTATACTAATACATCAGAACTCGTCCCACCTGAGAACGCACAGTAGTGGTAGTAGCCTGCTGTAGCGGTATCTGCTCCTCAAGTCCTGTCTCCTCGACGTGCTGGTGCTCCATCTCCACGGGCTCCTAAAAATAGTATGGTCACCGACCATTAGTCAAAAAGACTAAGTCGTTTCCTCCGCACCTCGCCCCGCAACTCCTAGGCACCGAGCGGGAGGACGAAGCGGAGGACAACAAGGGGTAGCAAAGGTGGAAACAGGTGACAAGAACTAACGAGCAGTTATAATAGATATTATAAATTCTACTCTAGCAGTTCTAAATATGGTACAAGTAAGTAAAGAGCAGTACTAGTAAAGGAAGTAAAGAACAGCAAGTAAGAGCATGTAAATAAAAACTATTCTACCACTATACTACCATCATAAAAGTACCCTAACTTATATAAATGCCCATACAAATATATAAGTTAGGATTTCCATGAAATTTAACTTATCATATAAAAGAGCCCATACTAGTTTATATGATAAGGATCTATGAAGCGTATGACCTAATATGAATGAATGTTATGATGCAATTTTATGCACAGGCAAGTGCAACTCACACACAACGACTCTGTGATCACAGACCTTTAGTTCCCACTTTTTGAGAGCTAGCATCACTCTCGGGTACCACCGCTGTGGCTACGACAGCAGCAGAGCGGGCGTGTAACGCCCCGAAACTCAAAGGAGCAAAGGGGGACGTTTTGGGCCAGTTTGGGTTCTGGCAGCAGGCACACGGCCTGGGACACGGGCGTGTCCCAGGGCGTGTCGAGCCTGTGTCGACACTGAGACGGGAAGTCGACACTTTGGTCTCGACATTGTGTCGAGACTGGGCACACGGCCTGCGACACGGGAGTGTCGCAGGGCGTGTCGACCCGTGTCGACACTTAGCCGCGAAGTCGACACTCTACTTTCGACGAAGTGTCAAGGCATGGCACACGGCCGGCGGCACGGGCGTGTCGCAGGGCGTGTCGACCCGTGTCGACACTCGTCCCGGGAGTCGACACTTTGGTGTCGATATTGTGTCGAGACAAGGCACACGGCCTAGGACACGGGCGTATCCAAGGCCGTGTCGATAGGTCGACGATTTTCGCTCGACGAAGTGTCGAGTGTCGAGACCGTGTACACGGCCTGGGGTCCAGGCATGTTGAGGTGACACGGGTAAGGACACGGGCGTGTCCTAAAACCCGTGCAGTGCTCGGGTTGATTTTGGGGAAAAAGGAAAGGGGTACACGGCCGGCCACACGGCCGTGTCACATGGAACACGGGCATGTCAGCTCGAACACGGGCGTGTTCGATACCCGTGTGAGGTTCCAGGTGATTCGATTTTGACGGCGAATGAGGCACACGGCCCTGGACACGGGCGTGTGCCCGGCCGTGTTCGGTGCAGATTGGGCATTTCAGTCCCGAATCAAAGCCGTTTGTTTCCTTATTTTGAGATCCAACGGCTGGGGGTTGTTCCTGAAGGGATATACCCGGGATTGGACTTAGAAACCCTCACTTTTTCTTAAGTGTTATCTTTCTAAAGCCTTAGAGAGAGAGGAGAGCCAAGGGAGGAAGAAGGAGCTTGATCTCGCCATTGGAGGAGCTTCGAAGCTCCGAATCGCAAGCCGACTCCGGATCCACGGAGGCGAAGCTAGTGCGGTGCTTTTCGTCCGATTACTTTTCAATGGCGCCAAAGAGGAACGCTAGGGTAACGATCCTCATCTTGAGCATGAGTAGCTCTCTTTCTTTGCATAGGAAGCCCGCTCTCGCGAGTTTGCGGAGAGTTGGAGGCGTTCCTTCGGGTAGATATGTGAAGTCCCAGTTGTTGTTTAGAGTCCGTAAGCGAGAACGGACATAGGCATGATGTGTGAAGCCTACCCGGACATGTTGGTCTGGATCGGTGATGTTGCATTGCATAAAGCCGGAGAAGACTCCGTGCTATTGGTTGTTTTTCGGGTTTTCTACGCGGTAGATTGCTGCAGGGAGCCTTGGGGACTAACCCAAAGGTGCACCCGGAAAACTGGGCGGATACGAGATCTTGCCAACTTGGTGGCTTGAGAGCCAACTTGAACATAACCGGGTTATGTGACTTGTGTTGGAAATGGGACTCGGTGGAAGTTTGACCCGCGCAAATGGCTTAAATTGTCGTTGCGATGTGAGCACGGGTTAGATGGAACCGTACCCGTTCTATGTCGTTCGGTTAAAGAGACCTAGAGGCACGTGGCACTTACCGTTGGCATAGATTAGGGTCTTCGGCGGTCAATGGCTTAAATTGTCGTGACCCAGGCCGGGAAGACAGATTGCTCATAGGTTTGGCCGTCCAAGTGGCGGTGGTGGGTCCGGAATGTCTATGGCTTTAATTGACGTGACATCGACCGGTTCACCGAGAATGTGCCCTGAGAGCACGGGGCGTGTGGCCGTGCGAGCCAACGTCTGTGATGAAATGGCTATATATATACCTTGCTCGCTTATGCTAATGAAATGCAGGGAAGGAGCATCGCCGCCCCGAGTTGGGGGCGGGATCGTTATAATTTGGTCAGCATTGCTGATCGTTGCCTTGTTTTGCCACCGTGCGGTGGTTTGTTGCTTGTAGGTGCAGCTGGACCAAGCGGTCAATAGCGGGCTAAAGCCCGAATGCGAAGCCGGCCCTTGAAGGCCTAATTGGAAGTGTTTACTGCTTTATTCATGTGTGACCGGCCTGCGTGCCGTGGTTTGTAAAACATGTAATTGGAAGTGAAACATTTTGTAAGGCCTTAAGGCTTATTTTTGAGTATTTTGTATAACATTCCTATTTTGTACTAGTGGACATTCAGGCTTTAATGCTGGGTTCTTTATTGTAACTTTTATAAACTGCTTCCGCTAGAATGCTCTGTGTAGGTCGTTGAGATTGGTTGGATGGTTTCCATAAGTAACCACCCGGTCTGTCTGTGGCATACGGCGTCGGGCCCCGGCCGGACCTACTGCTATATGCTATGTGACGGATAGGGGGTGTTACAATTTGGTATCAGACTACTGGTTTGGGTCGGGCTTAAAGTGAATTCGTGGGCGAATTCTTTTTAAGGGGTGGTGAGCACATTGTGTGCGTCATCGTAATAACAGTAAAAAGATCCCATGAATATCCACTTAGGAATGAAAATACTCGTGTTTGAGGAACCTGCGTGTTCCTATAATTGCTATTTGCAATTTATTTGGTCGCTTAACGGTGTTTTGTACCACTATAGGTGACCAGAAGTGGTGTTGGGCCGTCAGAACGCCGAGTTTCTGAGGCTAGTAGTGCACCGGATGTTGCTCCTGCAACACCTCTGTCGGGTGAGAATATTCGATTGGTGGCTGAAGCGGTGTTGGCCGTGATAAATGTGCAGCCTGCAAGGAAAGCGCAGCAGCCCGCTCCTGTGATGGAGCAGGAACCTCTGCAAGAGGCTGAGCCGAGGAGAGTGGAGCAAGTGGTTGTGGAACCGGTGGTGCCGAGGAGGGCAACTGAGAGGAAGCTTAAGCATGTAATGAGCTTTAACCCTCCGTTATTCTCGGGGTTGGGAACCCCATATCAGGCTGAAGACTGGCTCTCCAGGGTGAAGAGAGTCATGACAGCGACGGAGACGGAGGAGTGGCAAATGACCACCATCGCTACGTTCCTTTTGGACGGTGAAGCGAGGATGTGGTGGGAAGGTTTGGAGCTGCACTTTCTGAGAGGTAGGCAACTTGGTGATGTCTCGATGGAGGAGTTCTCGAGATTATTTTTGGCTAGATACCTCCCTTCGACGCAGAAGATAGCGTTGGAGAATGAGTTCCTGAAGTTGGTACAGGGTGAGAGGAGCGTGGATGAATATCTCCACGAGTTTACTCGTCTGAGTCGTTATGCTAGTTCCACCATCATGGATGAGGAGCGCAAGACGAATCGCTTCTACGAAGGATTGAGAGATGAGTTGAGATTACTACTCTCGGGGCCAATGATGCAGGGTTTCTTAACCTTGGTCAATACTGCCCGGTCCTTGGAGAAGGA
The DNA here is from genome assembly GCA_039583875.1 of Platanthera guangdongensis. Classification (NCBI taxonomy): domain Eukaryota; kingdom Viridiplantae; phylum Streptophyta; class Magnoliopsida; order Asparagales; family Orchidaceae; genus Platanthera; species Platanthera guangdongensis. Next base: position 65,355,209 of record CM077163.1, on the reverse strand, counting down.
CATGAAGAATGTGCAAGCGAAGAAAGGCTTGGGTGATAGAAAATCTGAGTTTCAAGTGCCGACTACTTCAAAGTCCGGCTATCGGAGGGCTTTCAAGAAGCATAGGACTTCGGGTCCAGCTCCTTCTGGTGCTTCTGGGGAGACTACGAGTCGGATCCCGGGCGCGTGTTTTACATGTGGAAAGACGGGGCACTTTGCCCGTGACTGTTGGAGCGGACGTCCTAAGTCCGAGAGGAAGCCGGGAGCTACTTATGAAGAGAAGGGAAAGGCGGTGGAGTCGACCGCATCCCATTATGCTCCGGCCCAACCAAGGGTCTACAATCTTGGCCAACAGGAGGCCATCAAACAGGCTGATGTGGTGACAGGTACGGTTTAATTTATAGCAAGTCAATTTCTTTAAATACTTGTTATGCACATGTTACCTTACCACTGCTTGTTTAGGATTTGTATTGATTTGCGAAAATCCGGCACGAGCACTCTTTGATACGGGAGCTTCACACTCCTTCTTGTCCGAAGGATTTATATCACGCATCGGAGTCCCTTCTTCGATGGCGAAGGATAAGTTGGATGTGTTGTTGCCCAATGGGTGTTCGATGCGAGCGGAGAGGATCTGCGATGTTAAGATTCGTATTGGGGAGCAGGAGTTCGACCTGTGGGCGTATTTACTTCCGTTGGTGGAGTTCGACGTCATATTTGGCATGGACTGGCTCTCGGAGCAGCAGGCCCATATAGATTGCGGTAGAAAGGAAGTCAAGCTGGGAGCAAGTCGTGAGACGACTTTTACGGGCTTAAAGGGGTCGAGCAAGACGTTGATATCTGCTCTTCAGGTGGTGAAGGCGGTTCGTGCTGGAGCAGAACTGTTCTTTACACTAGTGGAGGTTGCAAAGCCGAAGACCACGTTGGATTGTATTTCAGTGGTATCGGAATACCCTGATGTGTTCCCCGCAGATCTTCCTGGAGCCCCGCCTCAGCGGGAGATAGATTTTATGATCGAGCTAGTGCCAGGTGCAAAGCCTGTGTCACGATCTCCTTATCGGCTAGCGCCTAAGGAAATGGCGGAGCTGAAAGTTCAACTGCAAGAGTTGTTGGAGCAAGGGTATGTGCGCCCGAGTTCTTTGCCTTGGAGCGCACCGGTCCTCTTTGTTAAGAAGAAGGACGGAAGCTTGAGGCTATGTATTGATTATAGGGAGCTCAACAAGTTGACGGAGAAGAACAAGTACCCGATCCCCCGGATTGATGATCTCTTTGATCAGTTATTCGGGTCGACGATGTACTCGAAGTTAGATCTCAAGGCTGGGTACTATCAGCTGCGAATAAGGGAGAGTGATATCCCGAAGACAGCGTTTAGTACGAGATACGGGCATTATGAGTTTACGGTCATGCCGTTTGGGCTGACTAATGCGCCGTCAGTGTTCATGGATTTGATGAACAGGACTTTCAGGGAGTACTTGGACCATTTCGTGATCGTCTTCATCGACGATATTTTGGTGTACTCGCAAAGTGAGGAGGATCACTTCAAGCATCTTCATTTGGTGTTGGAGACGCTAAGGAGAAATCAATTGTATGCCAAGTTCTCGAAGTGCGAGTTTTGGCTATCCTCAGTGGCGTTCCTCGGGCATATAGTAAGTGGAGAGGGTATTGCTGTGGATCCGGCGAAGATTGTTGCGATACGGGAGTGGCCTGAGCTCGCTACTGTAGCGGAAGTCCGGAGTTTTCTGGGGCTTGCTGGCTATTATAGGCGCTTCGTAGAGAACTTCTCGCGGATAGCGTTACCTCTCACTACATTGATGAGGAAGGAGCATAAGTTCGTTTGGACGCCGAAGTGCGCACGAGCTTTTGAGGAGTTGAAGTGTCGGTTGACCACGGCGCCTGTGCTGAGTTCGTCATGTGGGACCGAAGGCTATGAGATTTATAGCGATGCTTCGGGCAGCGGTTTGGGTTGCGTGGTACTGCAACACGGTAGTGTAATAGCTTATGGCTTGAGACAGCTAAAAGTGCACGAGAGGAACTATCCGGTCCATGACTTGGAGTTAGCGGCCGTGATTTTTGCCTTGAAGCTGTGGAGACACTACTTGTACGGTGTGAAGATTGATATCTACACCGATCATAAGAGCCTGAAGTACCTTATTGATCAGAAAGATCTGAATATGCGGCATCGTAGATGGATGGAGTTCCTGGGGGACTATACATTCAATATCCACTACGTGCCTGGCAAGGGGAATGTGGTTGCGGACGCGCTGAGTCGCCGAGCCCCAGCTCAAGCCAATTGGCTATCGGTGCATGATGAGCGGTTGGTGCGGGAGTTGGAGGCATTGGAGATTGTTTGTGTTGATAGACAATCAAGTGCTGAAGCAGTTCTGAATTGGACTGAAGTCCAATATGACCTGGCTGATCGTATTCGGCAGGCTTTGGATATGGATGCTCATATGAAGCAGTTCATGGTAGAGGCTCTGGATGGGTCAAATTCCCAATTCGTCGTGGAGGACGGGTTGCTTTGGAAAGACGGTCGTTTGTGCGTCCCAAGTATGGGCAATTTACGTGTGGAGTTGTTGTACGAGGCACACCATACCAAGTACTCGATTCACCCGGGGAGCACGAAGATGTACCATGATGTGAAGAAACTGTTTTGGTGGCAGGGTTTGAAAAATGATGTGGCGCTATACGTAGCGAAGTGCCAAACTTGCGCCTTGGTAAAGGCGGAGTGCCAAAAGCCGGGAGGATTTCTTAAGTCCTTGCCTATTCCGGAGTGGAAATTCGACGACATCTCTATTGAGTTTGTGCACGATTTGCCAAGGTCGCAAAAGGGAAACGACGCCATTTGGGTTGTTGTTGATCGATTAACGAAGGTGTCGCATTTTATTCCGCATAGGAAGGATGATCCGGTGGAGAAGTTGGCAAAGTTTTATGTGGATAACATAGTGCGGCTTCATGGTGTGCTCCGCAGCATCGTGAGTGACCGAGATGGGCGGTTCATGTCCAATGATTGGAGGCTTGTGCAGCAAATGTTGGGAACGAAGTTGAAGTTCAGCACAGCCTTCCATCCGCAAACGGATGAGCAGACCGAGAGGGTCAATAGAACTATGGAAGACATGCTACGCATGTGTGTCTTGGATTTCAGAAAGCAATGGGAAGACCACCTTTATTTGGTGGAGTTCTCATACAACAATAGCTACCAAGCAAGTATTCAGATGGCGCCTTTTGAGGCCCAATATGGTAGAAAATGTCGCACGCCGTTGTCTTGGTTAGAAACGGGTGAGTCAAGGTTGTATAAGCGATCGGAAGTGGAGGGTGCTACTTCTTTGGTGCGAACCATTCGGGAGAGGTTGCTTATCGCTCAGGAACGACAAGCAAAGTACTATAATGCCAAGCATAGGAACGTGGAGTTCGCTGTGGGCGATTATGTATACTTAAAGATCAAGCCGTTCAAGGGTGTCTCGCGGGTGCGGCGATTGAAAAAGCTAAGCCCGAGGTACCTTGGACCGTTTGAGGTTCTGGAGCGAGTTGGTGAAGCGGCCTATCGGTTGAAGCTTTCAGTGGAGCTTAGTGGTTTACATGATGTATTCCACATTTCGGTGCTTCGGAAGGCGGTGCAAGAGCCTACAAAAGTGATCGCGGTTGATCAAGTACCGGTGGATAGTGGGCTGACGACAAAGGTCAAGCCCGTGCGGATTGAGGACTCGGAGGTCAAGCGGCTACGCAATAAAGAGATCAGGATGGTCAGGTCTGGTGGGACAATTGCGGTCGTGAGGAGCTCTCTTGGGAGCGAGAGCAGACTATGCTTGACGAGTATCCGGAGTTGTTCCGCTCAGGTACAAATTTTGGTTTTGTACATGTCTTTCCTTTATGTAATTTCGTGGACGAAATTCTTTTAAGAGGGGGAGAGTTGTAACGCCCCGAAACTCAAAGGAGCAAAGGGGGACGTTTTGGGCCAGTTTGGGTTCTGGCAGCAGGCACACGGCCTGGGACACGGGCGTGTCCCAGGGCGTGTCGAGCCTGTGTCGACACTGAGACGGGAAGTTGACACTTTGGTCTCGACATTGTGTCGAGACTGGGCACATGGCCTGCGACACGGGCGTGTCGCAGGGCGTGTCGACCCGTGTCGACACTTAGCCGCGAAATCGACACTCTGCTTTCGACGAAGTGTCAAGGCATGGCACACGGCCGGCGGCACGGGCGTGTCGCAGGGCGTGTCGACACTTGTCCCGGGAGTCGACACTTTGGTGTCGACATTGTGTCGAGACAAGGCACACGGCCTAGGACACGGGCGTGTCCAAGGCCGTGTCGATAGGTCGACGATTTTCGCTCGACGAAGTGTCGAGTGTCGAGACCGTGCACACGGCCTGGGGTCCAGGCGTGTTGAGGTGACACGGGTAAGGACACGGGCGTGTCCTAGAACCCGTGTAGTGCTCGGGTTGATTTTGGGGAAAAATGAAAGGGGTACATGGCCGGCCACACGGCCGTGTCACATGGAACACGGGCGTGTCAGCTCGAACACGGGCGTGTTCGATACCCGTGTAAGGTTCCAAGTGATTCGATTTTGACGGCGAATGAGGCACACGGCCCTGGACACGGGCGTGTGCCAGGCCGTGTTTGGTCCAGATTGGGCATTTCAGTCCCGAATCAAAGCCGTTCGTTTCCTTATTTTGAGATCCAACGGCTGGGGGTTGTTCCTGAAGGGATATACCCGGGATTGGACTTAGAAACCCTCACTTTTTCTTAAGTGTTATCTTTCTAAAGCCTTAGAGAGAGAGGAGAGCCAAGGGAGGAAGAAGGAGCTTGATCTCGCCATTGGAGGAGCTTCGAAGCTCCGAATCGCAAGCCGACTCCGGATCCACGGAGGCGAAGCTAGTGCGGTGCTTTTCGTCCGATTACTTTTCAATGGCGCCAAAGAGGAACGCTAGGGTAACGATCCTCATCTTGAGCATGAGTAGCTCTCTTTCTTTGCATAGGAAGCCCGCTCCCGCGAGTTTGCGGAGAGTTGGAGGCGTTCCTTCGGGTAGATATGTGAAGTCCCCGTTGTTTAGAGTCCGTTAGCGAGAACGGACATAGTCATGATGTGTGAAGCCTACCCGGACATGTTGGTCTGGATCGGTGATGTTACATTGCATAAAGCCGGAGAAGACTCCGTGCTATTGGTTGTTTTTCGGGTTTTCTACGCGGTAGATTGCAGCAGGGAGCCTTGGGGACTAACCCAAAGGTGCACCCGGAAAACTGGGCGGATACGAGATCTTGCCAACTTGGTGGCTTGAGAGCCAACTTGAACATAACCGGGTTATGTGACTTGTGTTGGAAATGGGACTCGGTGGAAGTTTGACCCGCACAAATGGCTTAAATTGTCGTTGCGATGTGAGCACGGGTTAGATGGAACCGTACCCATTCTATGTCGTTCGGTTCAAGAGACCTAAAGGCACGTGGCACTTACCGTTGGCATAGATTAGGGTCTTCGGCGGTCAATGACTTAAATTGTCGTGACCCAGGCAGGGAAGACAGATTGCTCATAGGTTTGGCCGTCCAAGTGGCGGTGGTGGGTCCGGAATGTCTATGGCTTTAATTGACATGACATCGACCGGTTCACCGAGAATGTGCCCTGAGAGCACGGGGCGTGTGGCCGTGCGAGCCAACGTCTGTGATGAAATGGCTATATATATACCTTGCTCGCTTATGCTAATGAAATGCAGGGAAGGAGCATCGCCGCCCCGAGTTGGGGGCGGGATCGTTATAATTTGGTCAGCATTGCTGACCGTTGCCTTGTTTTGCCACCGTGCGGTGGATTGTTGCTTGCAGGTGCAGCTGGACCTAGCGGTCAATAGCGGGCTAAAGCCCGAATGCGAAGCCGGCCCTTGAAGGCCTAATTGGAAGTGTTTACTGCTTTATTCATGTGTGACCGGCCTGCGTGCCGTGGTTTGTAAAACATGTAATTGGAAGTGAAACATTTTGTAAGGCCTTAAGGCTTATTTTTGAGTATTTTGTATAACATTCCTATTTTGTACTAGTGGACATTCAGGCTCTAATGCTGGGTTCTTTATTGCAACTTTTATAAACTGCTTCCGCTAGAATGCTCTGTGTAGGTCGTTGAGATTGGTTGGATGGTTTCCATAAGTAACCACCCGGTCTGTCTGTGGCAGACGACATCGGGCCCCGGCCGGACCTACTGTTATATGCTATGTGACGGATAGGGGGTGTTACAGGGCGTCTCCGCTTCTAGGCCGGTATGCACACTACCAAGCCTTAGACCCCTCTCATACGCCTCTGTACACATCCAAGGTGCACTCTAGAGTCTCGCGTACGTACTTTGCTGACAACCCGTCAGTCTTGTTGGGTCGGCTGTGCGTTATCGGGGGTCATCCTCCAGACCGCAGTGTAAAACAACCCACTGGCCCCTCTAACCCTCACAACCGCCTGGTGCACCGTACTGCCATCGGTGTGACGAACGGCCAGTACCGCATTCCCCGCCACTAAATTTATGCACATGCAAGTATTTTATTCCGAGCCTTCCGCTCGCAGGACCAAACCCGTCCTCAAAACCCTCAAACCTAACCCGGGTGAGAACGCACATTAGTGCCTTTATACCAATTCCCTCAAACCCTACACGGGTGAGCATATATCATGAATCTCTCCAACCCTACACGGGTGAGCAGGTACAACAAATGTCTTGACCTATTAGACTACTCTTGTCTACGAGTTTTTATACTTAGTGATTTAAGGTTAATCCCAGGACTGCCCAGGGTATACCCGGTGAAGGGCTCTCGTGGGCACTAGGAACTACGATGGGATTACGCCCAAAGTTCCCTTTCGCAAGGATATTTACTTTAGTTTATGACTACCCATATTTCACCCCAGCTCTCATTGTTGCTCTGGAATAATCCTTAGTGACTTAAGATATTACTGGGAAACCGACGGTCTTCCATCGACCTCCACTCCGGTTGCTACCTAAGGACTTGCCCTTTTACTCCCGTCACTAAGACAATACTACCCACAGGGATTATTCTTATTGCACTCCCTTATTCTTCTGATAATCAATCCTCTGGTAATCCACTAAAGCATGACCTATTTATGTTATATGCAGACCATGTCCTATTATTACCCCGAAAATGGAATCTTCTAATTCTTAGGGCCTCTTGCGCCTAGCTATTTATCATAGGGTGGTATGGACTAATGGAGCTATCATATGGATTCTCATAATTTTCCTTGGTTAATTAATCCCTTAATTAAATCTTTTAAATTAATTCCTAGGTCACTTTACACATGAAGTAGTATGATTTAAAATCCACTGACCTAGGTAATTTTTCCTGAGTTGTATAATGATAAAATATTTCTGTCTTCAGGGTTTCACAATTTTCCTTTGGATATTTATACTAATTCCTTATTTAATACCAAATCTACATAATTTCCATTTTCCAAATGAAGTGCAAGAAATATATAATCCAAAATTCCAAGAAAATTACAGAACATAGGACACATTAATTTAAAACTAATGGCAGAGTTTCATCAACCTCTATAGTGTAATGGCCTAACAAATCTCATTCTTACATATTTACCAAAATGCCATTACATTAATTTAAACCTTATCAGTACATCCATAAATTCTGAAATAATTATGCAAGACTAAGAATACAATTATACAACATTAGAAATATTTCCAAATTTTTCTGATGTGTATTTCAATCAATTCAAGAATAATGCAATAAGGGTAAAATGGTCATTTCAAGGTATTTTACTCCAGAAGTTCTTCAAACAGAAAGATCAAATTTTCTTAAGTCAAATATAACCTTCTTTTCAACTTGGCAAAGTTTGAGGATTTTTACTTGAGGAAAACCTATTTTTCAAATTTATTTTCAAAAGGAGCTATATTTTTTAAAAATTCCAATTAATGGGATTTTTGACTCCAAAAATCCCATAAATAATCTGAGGGGTGAACTTTACCCTAATGAACCACTGAAATCAAATCCATTATTTTTGAATGCCTCCATTAGGCTGAATGCACAATATTTAAATTATTGCTATTGGCACACCAAGGCAATACATAAACCAACACATGCAAGTGGATTACCCCAACATGCAGTGATCCAAATGTGCTGAAATTTTTATCATGCACCAATGATGTTCCCAAGGACCTACCACCAAAATTTGGGGCCATGAGGAGTCATATAACTCCAAATATTTAATTTATTTAGATATTGATATTATGACAAACTATAGAACAATGTGTCCCAAAAATTCCCAATTTTTTGCAGAGGCTAGGTATGCCCTAATCATGCATGTACCCAAAATTTGGGGGCATGGTGATTGCTGATTTGACCAGTCCTAGGAGAAATGCCCTACAGGCCATACTACTGGACCACAATTAATGATTAAGGTGTCAAATTAAAGTTAACAGGTAAGGCTACATTTGTTATTCAGGGTCCAGGTTCTAGAAATGCCTCTAAGAGGCCTAAAAATAACATGCAATGCCACTGAATATTTGTGACAGCATTACTAAAGTTTAATATATTAATCAGGAACGAATCTTAAAGCAATATTGGAGGGCATCCATTCATCTTCTTCCTCCAGCCAAGGGCCGAGATTGTCCCGACATGGAGCACCTTCAAACCTCATTTCCCGGCCACCCCTTAGCCTCCACGGCCGGCTACCACCACCACCACCTCCGTTGAGGTGGTGGCCAACGTTTGGCGGCGAAATGGTGGCCGGAGGCGGCGGTTTCCGGCGAACTTGCACTCCATCAAAATTTCACAATCCATGAAAAAGCTCACCTTGGATCTGGCTCATTTGAGCCAGATGTCTCGCCTAATAGATCTAGGAAACTAGCACGGATAGTGGTGAGGAGAAACGGACCTTGATCGGAGCCCGACGGCGGCGGTGGCGGTGGTTGGCCACGAAATTTCTCCTCTCCGGCGAGCTTGCTCCCGAACCCGATTCTTCACCAAAAGCTTCGATCCAGGTATCGAATTCCACTCCTTTGGACCATCTGAAGCTAATGGGATGGTTGGTTTTGGCTGATATGGGTTGTATACAGAGATGCCATGTTGGGAATTTCGGCCATGAGTTTTGGTTTCTCCTCCTTGGCTCCAAGTGGCATGAAATTGGGTTGGAAAGGATGATAATTGATGTGTGGGTTCAGATGTGTGCTTGGGAAGAGAGGAGGAGGGCCACATGGCCTTCATCCCCATTTTCCCTCTCTTCTCTCTCCTCTTTTTCCCCCAATTTCCAAAACTACCCCCTTGCATGCAATCTCTCTCCAATTTCAGGAGGGTAGGGGCTGTCATTAACCATTAAGGCTGGTCATGGGTCTTGGTTCATGGGCTTAGCCCATTGGAAATGAGCTTGACACACATTTTCTCTCTTTAGGCCTTATATTGACCAAATTGACTTTTAGGGTTGACTTGGTCAACTTGATGAATGGGCTGGCCCCACTTGATGGTCATGAACCCCATGTCACCACCTAACATGGGTTGGGTCATGGCTCAAGGCCTTAGCCCATTAGGAATGAACTTGGTCTTCAAATTTACTTAAATAGACCTATGGTTGACCAAGTTGACTTTTAGGGTTGACCTGGTCAACTTGATGAGTGGGCTGACCCCACTTGATGATCATGAGCCTTATGGCATCACACAACATGGGTTGGGCCATGGTGATGCCCAACTTGGGCTAATTGGGCCTATATGTGTGGATTTTACCAAATTAGGGTTATGGTCGACTTGGGTCAACTTGGGTCAATGGTTAACCCAATAATGTGGCTTTTGGTTCAATTAGATTGCTTTTAGGGTTAGGGCAATGTGGTGGGGTCATGGTGTGGTTAGAGTCCTTATTTAGGCTAGTTTGACCTAGTTTGACTTGGGCCCTATGGTGGGCCCCACATGGCTTCACTCACCTACTAGGGTCAAACCTAGCTAAATACCCCTTTCACCCACTCCATGTCTAACCCAATCTAAGTTAAGGGGCCTAGAAGTAACATGGGATGTTACAATTCCAATAAACAAAAAAATAATTTCGTCCCCGAAATTTAAGTTCGGGTCCACGGGGTTCTACTCGTAATAATTTAAGTAATTTTAAAACATAATTTACATCATACCTGAAGTAAACAGCTCTGGGTGTTGCTCCAACATCAGGTCCCTTGGTTCCCAGGTGTGTTCCTCCCGTCCATGGTTGGACCACAACACCTTCACAAGAGGGACCTTCTTTCGCAACACTCGGACATCTGTATCATCAATCCGGATCGGCTCCAAACGAACTGATCTATCAGATGCTAGCGGGCCAGCTGTAGTAGTAATGTGCTGCTCTGGCAGAAGTAGAGCTATCCAAAGTAAGGAGACGTGGAAGACGCCGTGCAAAGTCCTAACTCTGGGGGTAGCTCCAAGCCAAAGGACCGATCCGCTCCATGATCATTGTTGAAACCGGAATCCGGCTTCCTGTGGAGCTCGCCCTTGGGGAAAGGGGTGGTCTCGCGCCTACTTCGCCCCTGCAAGAAAAAACAACAAGACAAGGAGAAACAGACCCAAGGGCTCGGCGGGGAGGTCCCACCACAAACCCGGAAGATCTCAGAGCGCTTCCCCTCCTTAGCCTGAAGCCGAGCTAAGGTACCCTCAGAAAGCACTTAGAGATTTTGGGGAGAGGAGCACAGGGGGAAAAAACCTCCTCTCTGGGGTACCCCTTGGGTCCTATTTATAGTTTTTGAAATCCGGACTGCCAATAACCAAAATAACTGACCTGAAATTACCAGGAAACCCTTGGCTGGGCCTGCCAACAGCCAAACTCCGCTGTTTTGAAGGGCTATGGGCAGACCAGCAGGGGTAAAACAATAAAGAGTACCTCTGACCCCCAGGCGAGCTGGGAGCTCTGGCCACCTAGGCGTGCTCTGCTCGCACGCTGCTGCCGAACTCCACTGCGAGGGTGCGAGTTGCAGCCCGCTCGGCGAATGCCGAGCTCGGGGTCGCCGATCGACGATCTCTGGCTGGCGGATGCCGAGCTCGGGCTCGCCCCTGTTGATGCCGAGCTCGCCTGCTGCTGCCGAGCTCCCCTGTGACCTTGCTCGCCGGACACGGGGTTGTACACAATCCCCGCTCTTTCGAGCTAGGCACTAGCTCGGAAAGAATCATCCAACCCGAAGTGTGCGGCGAGCTCTGGTTGGCGAGTTGGAGGGAATCTTCTGGTGGGGGCCACCTGCGGCTATATATATGCACCTGCTATGCCTCCTGGCTCTTGCCATTCCCCCTGCTGCCTTGCCAAGATGCCCCTTCCCCAGGAGATTCAAGAGCGCATAGACCGAGCTCGCCAGGCTTCCGCGGCTCGCATTGCCGCGCTGACGGCGGTCCCCGCGAAAGTTCCCCAGGTTGATTCTGCCGAGCCAAGTTCCAAGAGGACAAAGCCGTTCCCCGAGGCGGCCGAGCCCATCTTCCACGACCTGAGGGCCACCCTGGCTCGCGAGACCGGCTCCTCTACTCGAACTACTCCAGTGGATGACAGGGAGGTCGTGGTAGTTGGTGACGACCAGGACGGCCAACCAGATGGCGAGGGCACCACCCTGCGGGTCTCTACACCGCAAGGCGAGGCCGCGCTCGCCACTTCGCGATTCTCGGCACCGGACAGCCATCCCCGGGATCCGCCGCTCCTCTTCGGGATCCTGCCTGTGACCTCGCAGAGGCCGACCTCGCCACCGGGCTCCCCTCCTCAGCAAACTGACGAGGCCGCCGGGAGAGGTCGGGCGTACATTCCCACCCCGGCTTTCGAGCTCATCTCGCCGGGGGTTCGCGGCCCAGGTCGCGGGAAGGACCTGAGGTTTGTCCCTCCTCGCATCTCCCTTGAACCGCCGAGCTCTTCAGGTCAGCCTCGCCCACCCCTGTTCTTCGCAAGCTTTTGCTCTGCTGACATTTGCCTTTACAGCTCTTCCCAGTCAATCGGCTGCCGAGGAGTCTTCGCGGGCAGCCCCCCACTCTCCCCTCCCCTCTCCGAGCTCGCTAGACTCTTACCTGGGTCCGGAGGTGGATCAAGGCGAGCTGATGAGGAGGGAGGTCAAGCTCCTCAAGAAGCTGGTGTGTGGACTGCGCGAGGTGCAGGGGGTTAACGAGACGCTGCTGCGCGACTACGCGCGCCTTGCTGAGGAGGTGCGCCTCGGCCGAGCTCGCGAGTTGATGTCTCCCTCCCGACTCCTGGATGAGATAGATGACGGTCTCTTGGTTGCACAAAGGAACTCCGGAAGGATCCGCGAGTTACTTCGCGCGCGGCAGCTTGGGGGGCGGGGACCGCGAGGCCGGGGTAGGTAAGTTTTGCGGGCTCCCCTGCCGAGCCGACCGTCGCTCGCGTCCCGATGCCCTCCCTGTTCGCGCGCCTCCTCTTCTGTTCTGAACTTTCCCCTTCTGTGATGAACAACTCTTAGAACATTCTTAATTATGTTATTTAAATAAAAAGCCGTAATGTTTGACTTAGCCTGTTGGGATGCGCCGGAAGTCGGCGAGCTGGGGTGGCGAGCTGGGATGGCGAGATGGGGTGGCGAGCTGGGGCGATGTGACAGCCTGCCTCAGATTTCTTTCCTATAAATAGCCCCCCCCCCCCCTTTCACCTACCCCCGTACTGTCTTTATTGCTTTGCTTTCCCTTCCTTGCTTTTTCCTTTCTCTGCTCGCGCAGCGCTTCGCTTCTTCTCTGCGATCATGGGCAAGACCAACCCTGACGCCGATGGCCGCTCCAAATGCGCGCAACACTTCGCGGATTACTGCTTCTTCGACGGCCACACCAGCGAGGAGGAGCTCGCAGAATTCATAGCCCTGTATGTGCCGCCGGGCTTTGAGGCGCGCAGGCCGGGGCCGGGCGAGGCCATCAACACGTTCTATGAGAACGAGCTCGCATTCCCCATCTCGCACTTCGAGGTGGGGCTGCGACTTCCCTTGTGGCCGGAGATCCGGCAGATCTTGAAATACTACGGGGCCGTCCCCACGCAGCTGAACTCAAACGCCATCGCCATGATGGTGGCGTTCGCGAGCTACCTCTGGCGGGAGAGGATCGAGTTTAACCTGACGGTGTTCAGGAAACTCTTCTCCTATAAGGCGACGACGGACGGGGTCGCCTACTTCGGCGGCTCCTTGATCAAAGTTCGTGAGATCGCGAACAAGCACCACACCTGGATGACCAAGATCGCCTTCATCAAGGGTGATCTCGGCAACATCCCCTACTCGCCGCAACAGAAAGGCGAGGAGGTGTACCGCCCGCCGGCCGTGTCCGGCAACGACGCCGAGCTCCACAAATTCTTCCTCCACAAAGACTTCGAGGTCTCCTACCTGCGGAGGGGCCTCGACGCGCTCCCCCCGGTTCTGCCCGGCGAAGGTATGCTCTCCTCATCTTGCCGAGCTCGCCTACTCGCGAGCTCGGCACATCATCATATCTGAATTTTCTAACCTTTCCAAGTATTTTCACGCAGGGGAGCGAATAATCCCCGCGAACCCGCCGTTCGCGGACCCGGGGCTCGACACTGACCCTCTTGCTCGCGAGAGGGCGGCGGCAGCGGCCTGCCGAGACGAGGCGGCCCTCTCGCAGCCCTCTTCCGGCAAGAGGCGACCTGAGGACGCGGGGTCGAACCCGCCATCCGGCCCCCGTCAGATGAAAAAGATGCGGAGGGCCCTGCTGGCTCCGCGGGGGCAACAGCAACATCAACCCAGCCCTAAGTACATCAGCTCGTCGGAGACTCCTCCCGACGCGTCACCGGGGAGCCCGCTGAAGGAGACGACCAGCAAGGGCCGAAAGGGCGGCAAGGGCCCTTCTACCTCGGCCGCGATCTCCCCTCCTCCTTCGGCGAAGAGGGCTGCCCGCGAGCGCGCGCCGCCGAAGCAGCACCCCCTCTTCAACTTCGGCGGGCGCTGGAAGGATTCCGCGGGCGAGCCCATGCTGCAGTGGGACGAGCTCGCTCATCGAGTCTCCGTCTCCACTCTGCACCCATCCTGGCACGACCGCGAGCCCGCCACCGGTCACGCGTACGCCCTCGGCTTCGGCCTCTATGGCCGGGAGGATGCCGAGGCCTACAAGAGGTCGACCCTCCGGCAGCTCGGCCATGAGGGCCTGCAGTCTCACCTGCGGACTCTGGAGCTGCACCACATGCTGGCGCGCCGCAGCTTCGCCATCAGCCACCAGCTCGAAAAGGCCGAGCAGGCTCGCGACCTCACCAAGGAGCAGGTCGCCGATCAGGCGAGGCGGCTCGGCATCGCGGATAGTCTTCTCGCCCAGACTGCTGGCGGGCTGGTAAGTGTTACGCACCGCTCTCTTTTACTTAGGAAGCTTTGTGCTGTTGTTAAATGTGCTCTCTCTCTCTTTTTTTTTTCTCTTCAGGATGCCAAGGCGGCGGGCGAGCTCCAGGCTCGCAACACTGAGCTGGGGGAGGAGAACGGCCGCCTGCGCGCGCAGCTGGCCGCGGATGCCGACGCTGCTGGCGAGCTCCAGGCTCGCAATGCCGAGCTCGGGGAGGAGAACGGCCGCCTGCGCGCGCGCCTTGGAGAGCTGGAGGGCGCGAACGCTAAGCTGAAGGGGGAGAACCAGCACCTTCTCGGCGAGGTGCGTCGCCAGGCGGAGATCTTCTTTCCATCGCACGACATCGATCCCACACTCCCCTACAAGAGCCCGCGCATCTTCGGCGAGGCCGACCTCGTCGAGAGATTGCGGATCAACTCAATCCAGACCGCCGAGTGCACCCTCGCGATGATGAAGGACTCCGGGGTGCTGGTGGAAGGATGCGGGGAGATCTCTGCTCGGACCTGATGCCGAGTCTGTTTCCGGCGACGCCGCCCAGCGAGAAGGAAGATAGCCTGGACGCGATGTTCGGGAAGAGCCTCCAGGACCGTTCGGGCGACGGCGAGGACCAGTCCGGCGGAGGGGGCGAGGCCAGCTGACAGCCCTGTATTTTCCTTTTCTTTTTTCTTTTTTGACTACTCGCTATGGCGAGCTCCCTGTACATTTGTGAATAATTAATGGAAGTTTTTTGATCATACCGGTGCTTTACTATGCTTGTGTTATGAATATATGCGAGTGCTTCCTCCCGCGACCTCGCAGAGACAGGTTCCGCGAGTAGAGTGGTTATGAGAGCGCGCACGCGAGCGAGACGCGTTTCGAGTGTTCGCCGAGCTCCAAACGATTTCGTGGCGAGTTGCTTTCCGCCCTTACCACGCCACTATTACTCGCGCGCGGCCTTCACCCTTCCATCCGCCTACCCTTACTCGCACGCGAGCCATTCAGGTTGTGCCCGTCGAAGAAGAAACTTTTCAAGTGTAATGGGCCAGGGAGGCGAGGTCCCTTGGTCCGGCTTGCCTTCCTTTGGCGAGGCCCTGGCTTGCGACCTACTCGCCAATGCCGAGCTGGAGACGACGAGCCCAAACACGGCCATGCAGAGCCCTTCAGCCCGGCCTGTCTTCTTGGTTATGCCGAGCTGAGTTCGCCGAGCCTGAGCTCGCCCCGACAGAACCCTTCCCCTTTGTTTCCTGCCACAGACTTTGACCTGCACCTGACGACTTCAAGGCCGATACTATCGAGTAACCTCCAGCCCTGTCAGCCAGATGAGAGCCTGACAGCGGGATCTGCTCGAGGCCGAGGATGACACCGAGTGACTTCCAGCCCTGCCAGCTAGGTGAGAGCCTGACAGTGGGATCTGCTCGGGGTCCACTACTACCACCATCGAGTGACTTCCAGCCCTGCCAGCTAGGTGAGAGCCTGACAGCGGGATCTGCTCGAGGCCAAGGATGACACCGAGTGACTTCCAGCCCTGCCAGCTAGGTGAGAGCCTGACAGCGGGATCTGCTCGGGGTCCACTACTACCACCATCGAGTGACTTCCAGCCCTGTCAGCTAGATGAGAGCCTGACAGCGGGATCTGCTCGAGGCCAAGGATGACACCGAGTGACTTCCAGCCCTGCCAGCTAGGTGAGAGCCTGACAGCGGGATCTGCTCGGGGTCCACTACTACCACCATCGAGTGACTTCCAGCCCTGTCAGCTAGATGAGAGCCTGACAGCGGGATCTGCTCGAGGCCAAGGATGACACCGAGTGACTTCCAGCCCTGCCAGCTGGGTGAGAGCCTGACAGCGGGATCTGCTCGGGGTCCACTACTACCACCATCGAGTGACTTCCAGCCCTGCCAGCTAGGTGAGAGCCTGACAGCGGGATCTGCTCGAGGCCAAGGATGACACCGAGTGACTTCCAGCCCTGCCAGCTGGGTGAGAGCCTGACAGCGGGATCTGCTCGGGGTCCACTACTACCACCATCGAGTGACTTCCACCCCCTGCCAGCTAGGTGAGAGCCTGACAGCGGGATCCGCTCGGGGTCCAAAATACATCACATTCCACCATGCAGGCCAATTACAACGATATCAGAGAGCTTGAAGGAATTTACTATAATCAAAGTGTTGCTTACATGTTTCAGGGAAAAAAACGTTTGAGGTCGTCACCACTCCAGGTGAGACTCAGGGCCTCGCCTTCTACATTTTGGAGTCGATAGCCCCCCGACCCCAAAGCTACCTTTATAATGAACGGTCCCTCCCAGCTGGGATTGAGCTTTCCCACGGATGCTGACCTCCCTGCCGCATCTACTTTCTTCAGCACCAAGTCCCCCTCCACGAACTGCTTGACCCTGACATGCTTGTCAAAGTACTTGGCCATTCTTCTTTTTACCTCCTCCTGTCGGATGGCGGAGAGGTCTCTTACTTCTTCCACCATGTCAAGGGAGAGCCTCAGTTCCTCCTCATTCTCTGCTTGCCATTCCTCACGGCCTTCCTTTGTTGCCACGACTCGCGGCGTTTGGACTTCGAATTCGATGGGGAGCACTGCCTCGCACCCGTGGGAGAGTTTGAAGGGGGTCTCTCCTGTAGCGGTGTTGGGGGTGGTTCTCAGGGCCCAAAGAACCGCGGGAAGCTGCTCCACCCAACTCCCTTTCAGGTTTTCCACCTTCTTTTTGAGGAGGTTGACGATGTTCTTGTTTGCGGCCTCCACCTGCCCATTACTCCTGGGGTGATGGACCGAGGCGAACCTGAGATCGATCCCAAGCTGTTCGCAGAAGCTGGTGAACTCGGCACTGGCGAACTGGGGCCCATTGTCTGTGACGATGGCCTGGGGCAGCCCATGGCGACAGATGATCTCCCCCCACACAAAGTTCCTGATCACCTGGGAGGTCACCTTAGCCAACGCTTTCACCTCCATCCACTTTGAGAAGTAGTCAATCATCACTAGGAGGAACCTTCTCTGGCCGCTGGCTTGGGGAAACGGCCCAACCAGATCCATTCCCCAGATTGCGAAGGGCCATGGGGCCGTGATACTACGGAGCCGTTGGGCCGGCTGCAGCTGGAGAGGGGCAAACAGTTGGCATTTGTGACATCTCCTTGCGAATTCTGCAGCGTCCCGGCCCGGGGTGGGCCAGAAATAACCTTGCCTGACTATCCTTCCTTCCAGGGTCCGACTCCCGGAGTGACTCCCACATTCCCCGGAGTGGACCTCCTCCAAGATCCTTCGCGCTTCTCCCTCGGTTACGCAGCGGGCCAGCATTCCTGAGAGGGTCTTTCTGTACAGCTGCCCGTCCTGGAGGAGGTAGTATGCTGACTTGTGCCTCAGCTTCTTCTTGTCTACCCCCTCCGGATACTCTCCTGTGGAGAGAAAAACAATCACTGGATCCATCCATGAAGCTTGCTGATCGACTTCCATGAGCTCTCCTTCTTCGATGGAGGGGCGAAACAGGTCGGTGATGGTGCCCCCCACCCGGGGACCATGCTTGGCCAATTGATCGGCTTGTTCATTCTCTTCCCTGGGCACGTGTCGGATGGTGAAAGTTTGAAAAGTGCCAATGACCCCCTTCACCTTGGCCAGGTACGATCGCAGGGTGGGCTCCCTTGCCTCAAACTCCCCATTAATCTGGGAAGCCACTACCATGGAGTCGGTGAGGACCTCCACATCTGATACCCCCAGCTCCCTGGCCAGGCGCAGCCCTGCTATCACGGCCTCGTACTCGGCCTGGTTGTTGGTAATGGGAAAGTGCACCACCACCGTCTGCTCGATCCGGGTCCCTTGAGGGCTCTCTAGGATCACCCCTACTCCTAAGGAATGCCTTCCAGAGGCTCCATCCACTTTCACCTTCCAAGGAGCCGGGTGAGTGAGTTCTTCCTCTGCCACTTCAACCACATAGTCAGCTAGGAAGTCTGCCATCGCCTGAGCCTTAATCGAGAGCCGCGGAATGAAAGAGACGTCGAACTCGCTCAGCTCCACCGACCACTTAGCCAACCTGCCTGAGTGCTCCACCCCCTCGAAGATGTTGCGGAGGGGATGGTCGGTCACCACTCGGATTGAGTGCGCCTGGAAGTAAGGCCGCAGTCTCCGAGCCGAGATGATTAGGGCGAACGCAAGCTTCTCCAAGATCGCATACCGGAGCTCGGCCTTCCTCAAGACCCGGCTCACGTAATAGATAGGGAGTTGTCTCTTCCCCTCTTCGCGAACCAGGACCGAGCTCAAGGCCTCCGTCCCGACCCCCAGATACAAGAACAGGTCCTCCCCTTCCTTTGGCCCTTGGAGCAGCGGAGCCTGTGTCAACTGCACCTTGAGGGCCTGGAAAGCCTCTTCACATTCCTTGCTCCATTCAAACCTCTGACCCCCCTTAGTGCCTTGAAGAAGGGGGAGCACTTCTCCCCTGCCCGAGAAAGGAAGCGACTCAGCCCTGCTAGTTTCCCTGTCAACCGTTGGATCTCCTTTGCATTCCGCGGGGACCCCAGCTCAAGGATAGCCTTGACCTTGTCCGGGTTCGGCTCGACCCCTGCGGGGGTGAGGAGATGCCCCAAGAACTTTCCCCTGCTGGCCCCAAAGACACATTTTAGCGGATTCAATCGCATCTTGTACTTGCGCAGGGTGGCGAAGGTCTCCTCCAGGTCCCGGAGGTGGGAGTCCACATCCCGGCTCTTGATCATGAGGTCATCTACATACACCTCCAAATTCCTTCCCCTTTGCTCCTTGAAGACCCTGTCCATCATTTTCTGGTAGGTAGCCCCAGCATTCTTCAGCCCAAATGGCATCATCTTGTAGCAGTAGCATCCATCCCCGGTGATGAACGAGACATCCTTGACGTCTGGGGGGTGCATCCTGATCTGATGGTAACCTGAAAAAGCATCCAAAAAACTCATTACAGAAAAACCGACGGCTGAGTCAACCAGCGCGTCTATCCGAGGCAAGGGGTAACAATCCTTGGGACAAGCTTTATTAAGTAAGGAAAAGTCGATACACATCCTCCATCGGCCATCCCCCTTTTTGACCATCACGACGTTGGAGACCCAGCCGGGGTACTGGATTTCGGACACGAAGCCAGCTTTGAGAAGTTTCTCCACCTCCTCCCGGATGGGTTCCGCCAGCTTGTCTGCCGTGGATCTTTTCTTCTGCTGAACGGGGCGTGTTCCCGGGTCCAGGTTGAGGCGGTGGCAAGCCACATCCGCGTCAACCCCCGGCATCTCCGCGGCGTTCCAGGAGAAGATGTCCACGTTCTTCCGGATGCACTCCAGCATCCTGCCTTGGTCCTCCGGGGTCAGCCCTCCGCTGACGCGAACCTTCTCCATCCTTCCTCCCCGGGTGAGCACCTCCAGCTCCGCCACTTCTTCTGCTGCCTCCAGCCTGGATTGCTCTGTCCATCCTTCGGCGTCCCTTTTCTCCGGAACGGGGACCTCTACCTCCATCGCCTCCTTCTCGACCCTCACCTCGGTCACCTCCTCCAGACTTCCTCCTGCCGCCTCCTCGGCGCAGCCCTTCTCTCCCAGCTCCTCCCTCTCTGCTTCCTCTTCGACCTCCTCCATCCTTCGCCCCATCTCCTCGGCTCCCTCCTGCCAAGAGATGGTGTTCACCGCAGTGACATAACACTCCCGCGCCACCTTTGGATCTCCCCTAACCCTGACTTGGATCCCCTCGGCATTGAACTTCAAGCATTGATGAAAAGATGAGGGGACGCAGCGGAAGGCGCTGATCAGGGGCCTCCCAAAGATGGCGCTGTAGCTGATAGGGGCGTCCACAATGACGAACTTGCAGTTTCGGGACTGCCCCCCCAAGGTGACATGGAGCCCAACTCCTCCCTCTACTTCCTTCCTTTCTCCCGAAAAACCGAATAAGGGGCCATCTGAGGCCAGCACCCTCTTTGCCTCCACCTTCATCGCGTCGAACGCCTTTTTGAAGACGACGTTGACGGAGCTCCCGTTGTCCACGAGGATCCGAGAGACGGTGAAGTTCTCAATGGCCGCCTTGATGGCCAGCGCATCACAGAACGGATCCTCGTGGTCTGGTAGATCACTCCTGGAGAAGGTGATCCTCTCCTCCGGAGGTGGGGTTTGGGATGTAGAGGCGACGCCCCGCCGGTACATGGTGTGGAGACTGGCCTTGCGGGAGGCCTCGATCCCTGCTCCCCCGTGGATCATCCCGATCCCTCCTCGGGTCCCCACATCCACCCGGTCTTCACACCGATCCTCCTCCGCCCGAGGCAGGACCTCCTCAATCCTTACTTCCTGTCGCGCCTCCTGCTCCTGCTGCTGCCGCTCCCTGTTCCCCCTCATCTCCAAGAATTCCGGGCACGTGGCTGTTGCGTGCCCCTCTTCCTGATGGAAGTCGCAATAGGGCAGCTCCACACTAACCTCCCTCCTTCTTCTCCTCCACACTCCTCTCCTGGCCCCCAAGGCTATGGCCATGGCCTCCTCTTGATCGGGGAGTCGGGGCCTCTGGCCCTGCCTCCAGCCTGGGGGGTGGAATTGGTCTTGCCTCCCCTGAAAGTGACCTCTTCCGAAGTTCCCCCTCTGTGGCCCCTGCCCCTGCCACTCTGGCCTCCAGCCTAGCCGACGGTCGGGCTCCTGACGCCCCCACCCCGGCTGCTGCGGCCCTTGGAGCTGCCTCTGCTCCCTCTGCCTCGGTTCCCCTCTTCTCTCCTCCTGTCCTCTTCCTCCCTTCGACTCCCTTTCCTCCTCTGTGGCCCACCTGGCCAGCTTTCTTGCAAACTCCGGGTTCGACGCCTCCCCGTCAACCTCTCTCGCCGCCCTCTCCATCAACTCCTCATAGGAGAGGGGGGGAACTCTCTTCAGCTCCATCCGGAAGAATCCCTGCTGCAGGCCCAGGGTGAAGGCCATCATCAGACTATGGCCCGGCATCTCCTGGACCTGAGTAACTTCCTCCTGGAATCGGTCTACATAGCTCCCCAACGTCTCGTTTACTCCTTGCTTGATGTGAAACAGGGACTCGGACTCCTTCTTCCTCTTCTTCGAAGTGGTGAATCTCAGCATGAATCCTCGTCGCAAGTCCTCGAAGCAATAGATGGAGCTGGCCGGTAGCTGGTGGAACCATTCTCTCGCTTTCTCCCGGAGGGTGATGGCGAAGAGCCGGCACTTGAATCCGTCCGACATCTGACGGATGGAGACCACGTCCTCGAACCATTGGACATGCTGTACCGAGTCTCCCTTCCCAGTGTAGTAGGACATCTCGGGCTCCCTGAACCCGTCTGGAACCGGAGCTGAAGAGACCAACTCGCTGAAAGGGCTCCCTCCCCCTACTGGGCGAGCCGGCGAGTCTCGCGAGCCCAGCTCGCCGAAGCGACCTCGGCCTGCCGAGCCGGGGAAGAGCTCGCGCCCGGGGAGCTCGCACCCTCGGCCTTCCTCGGCCACTTCCTTCCCAGCTCGCCTGCCGGGAGCGTCCTCGCCCAATGAGGGGGCGGCCGCGATCTGGTTTGCCGGAGTCGAGCACTCGGCCCGCGTGCCGAGTGCGAACTTGACCAAATTCAGCACCTCATTTCTGAAGTCTTCGAACATTCCCACCGTTGCGAGAGGCGGGGGGGGGGGGGGGGGGGCGGCGAGCTCGGCCTGTCGGATCCTTGTCCCGTCATCGAGCTCGCGGAAACTTTTCTGCGCTGACCACTGTCCACACTCACCGCACCAAAATGTTGAAACCGGAATCCGGCTTCCTGTGGAGCTCGCCCTTGGGGAAAGGGGTGGTCTCGCGCCTACTTCGCCCCTGCAAGAAAAAACAACAAGACAAGGAGAAACAGACCCAAGGGCTCGGCGGGGAGGTCCCACCACAAACCCGGAAGATCTCAGAGTGCTTCCCCTCCTTAGCCTGAAGCCGAGCTAAGGTACCCTCAGAAAGCACTTAGAGATTTTGGGGAGAGGAGCACAGGGGGAAAAAACCTCCTCTCTGGGGTACCCCTTGGGTCCTATTTATAGTTTTTGAAATCCGGACTGCCAATAACCAAAATAACTGACCTGAAATTACCAGGAAACCCTTGGATGGGCCTGCCAACAGCCAAACTCCGCTGTTTTGAAGGGCTATGGGCAGACCAGCAGGGGTAAAACAGTAAAGAGTACCTCTGACCCCCAGGCGAGCTGGGAGCTCTGGCCACCTCGGCGTGCTCTGCTCGCACGCTGCTGCCGAACTCCACTGCGAGGGTGCGAGTTGCAGCCCGCTCGGCGAATGCCGAGCTCGGGGTCGCCGATCGACGATCTCTGGCTGGCGGATGCCGAGCTCGGGCTCGCCCCTGTTGATGCCGAGCTCGCCTGCTGCTGCCGAGCTCCCCTGTGACCTTGCTCGCCGGACACGGGGTTGTACAATCATGAATGGTCCCATAAATTGAGGGCTGAGCTTCTTGTGCCTCCGCACCCGCGAGGCACCTTGCACCAGACGTATCTTCAAAAACACTCTGTCCCCCATTTGAACTCCACCTTTGTATGTCTCGCATCGTAGTACTTGGCCTGCCTACTTTATGTCTTCAACACTGATCCCTGATTAGTCGTATCTGAGCATCCACATTATCAATATATCCCGATCCAAGTGCCCTACAGTCCTCATCCTGAACCAAGGATAGCGGCGTCTGACACTCCTTATCATATAGAGCTCCATAAGGACTCATTCCAATGCTTGTCTTGTGGTTGTTCTTTATAAGACAACTCTATCAGAGGTAACAGTTCCCTCTAAGTGTATTTTCATTATACTTCATAGTATTCATAATCAAGATTATGTGGGCATATTTCTAAGTCTTCCGACATATTATCATTAATTAAACCTTAATCATATGTTAGTTCGGAGTCTCTTACGAGAAATGATCACCAAGTACGCGAAAATCAATAATCATAAGTAGAGATATTTTCTATTCATGTCCACCTAGATTATTACCTATCACCCAACGTGAACTTACAATCACCCCAAAATATCATGCACATTAGACCAACACTATTATGTATAGTAGTTAACTCACTTCCGAGATCATGATGTGATGAAAAGATCATCATTTTGTTTCTCCCAAATTCAAGAGTTATTACATCTCTACATAAATCGTAATTCATTATTCATAGATTGTTCATATTTCAAGCATACATCAAACGATAATTACTGATATTGATGTTGATACAGATGACTCCCAATTGCTTTTCACATGTTGTCTAATTCATAAATTTATAAGCATATCTTTTCAAATATGGTGAGGTCTGACACAAATCAATTTCATCATAAAGAGAATCTTATTAAACACTCATTACTCATCGTGTAATTTTACTGTATACACCTTTGCAAATCAAAATCTATATCTCATTGTCATGAATCCTCCTAACGGTGACTATAATGTTATTAATGTATGTATCCCGGTTCTGGACACCATCATAATCATGAGTCATATATATGTGTACAACTTTAATTAAACATCCACCCCTTTTTAAATTTGCTGAATCGTTACATTTCCAATGTTATGTTATAGCAAATTAATCTTATGTATCATAATGTTAACTTAATTCAATTCTTAAGTTTCCAATATAATGACTTTTTTTACTGAGTCATTCAAAGTAATAGTTCACAATTATAATCAAGTGACTTGACTATATCAGGTAAGCATAGATAGTGATGATATATCATCATTATGATTAATTCTCCAAATCCCATCCACTTTTGGGATCAAACAAGATTGTATTAAATCATACCAACCATAGTAAAATTAAGTATTACATTCTAAATGCAAGAAATTGTCTTATCAAAATTTCCGATTATACCTTAAACTATCTTCCAAAGTATAAGGGTAAATAACCATTCAAGTTGAAAGGGGTTGATTCTTTGATAGAATACACCATTTGTAAATCATCTTCGAAACCCTTAAAGTGCCAAAATTCTGACTTGCAGTAATCTGATTCCAAACCACAAATTCCATGATGCGATATAATTGTCCTAGACAACTAGACTTGGCAACCCCGTATCTTGACTAAAATCAGATATCTTTTGACCCATTATGATTAATAGTTTGTCCCGATAATAATATAGATCATCATTTCGAGATTGAGTAGAAGAATCTAAAGTACCATATATCTCGCAAGGGATTATTTATATTTGTTCATGTCTTAAGACCATGAGCACCTATATCTATGTTGTATCCTTATCCAATCTTTATCCGGCATAAACTTATACATAATTCATACTCCACGTCATTTTTTTTTCTTGTGATCTACATGAGTTTGTAAATCAATCCGTAAACAATCAGTATAACACTATTCGTACATTACCATAATTAGGTTAGGGTTTTAGATCACTTAGGAATATGCTTGGTTGAGGCAATCGACAAAGCACATCCTTAATTGTATGTAAATTCTTCTACAACCAATACTGATTCTAATTCAGGTCTTTTGAATGCAAATTGCTCCGATTTCACATATATATGTAAACGATTCACACCGTGTCTATATTAAGGAAATCACGAGTGCTCCTTAGATTGTGTACTAAGTAGTTACTTACTTCATTAAACTCAAAAATTGAGAACTTTCCTGAAGACTTATACGATCTCCCTTGATTTAAGAGTCACATATACATATCACTAGGCGACCATTTATGTATATATCTCAAAGAATTAATTTACTACTCTCCTTGTTTACTTATCCGCATAGCCTTGGAGCGATAAGGAGAATGAATAATCATTCTTGAAATGCTCTACTTTCCTATTTCGCTCGTGAATTTGTAGCATTCACAACATGGCATTAATAATCCATGCCACTTAAGATGAAACAATTCTTTGAGGGTCCTAATCTTTTAGGGTGGATCGATCATCATACCGAGCATGTATATAAAGCGTCTCATCTTTACTTGAGCCATCTTGAATAAATGAAAACTACAAGGTTACTATGTTCGCGGCTCAATTTTTTTTTCCAAACAAGATCTATGGAAATTCAAATCTTTATCAAATTAGCCCAATAAACAAAAGGATAAGCCCACATACCTTTTGGGCTAAATTCCCTTAATATCTAGTGCATTCTTCTTATATGTGCACTCAATCCTTAGGTTTAACAATCTTAGACCTGGATTTCCACCTTAATTGATATGTTACATACCTTAGGCCTTCAAGGTTACTATACGACAAACTTTTCAAGGTCGACATGTGATCCAACCAAAATAATGGTTCTCTTCGAAAACTTGTATTCTTATTCGACCTTTGGTATTTTTCACTATGGTTATCTCAGCGTAATCAAGCCATCGGTATGAGGGTTAAGTTTACGAGTACCCTATTATTTCACTAATATATTATAGGCACCAGTTCTCCTTGAGGCGGTCCTATTAGTTTGGGTAAGAATTGATAATATCACTTGATAGGTCGAGTTGGGTCATCGAAGTTTAAAAACTTAAGTAGTGACTCTTGCATTAAATTATTTCCTTAGTCAAATTGGGTATCCTCGAACCTTATCTAATCTATATCCGAGGTCGATTTTAGACTACGGTACGACTCAAAATTCTCTTGGTAAGTCAAACTAAGTGGTGTTCTAATTAAATTGGCCTAACTCATTGCTTAAATGGACTGTTTTACGTGACTTTTTTTTTTACACATGGGCACACCATTGCTTCCGCTGCATAGTTTGTCCGCAAACTAATGCTCGAGCGGGGTGTTCTAGTGTTGTGGACTTCTTTCTCATATGATCGTTTGTTCAAGTGATACCAGTTTGTAAGACCCCCTCCCCCTTACCAAGGAGGGCTACCGGGTCTTATACCCAGAACCGCCGTCTTATGGTGGCACTAACGCACGGGTTAGTCGACACCGCAACACGCCGATTCTGCCGGCTATTACGATCATATACATAACATGTAGGCCAACATGAGAAAAGAAGTATAGCAGTGTAACAAATCTACTAGTCCACAAGTCACAGAGTACATATCATATATATGGAATGAAAAGTACAGAAACATAGTCCACAATGAGTACAAAATGAAAGAGTAATAAGGGCTTATGCCCAGTACATCATATCAACTCTCTCTCTCAAATAAAAGCGGAAGCTATACTAATACATCAGAACTCGTCCCACCTGAGGACGCACAGTAGTGGTAGTAGCCTGCTGTAGCGGTATCTGCTCCTCAAGTCCTGTCTCCTAGACGTGCTGGTGCTCCATCTCCACGGGCTCCTAAAAATAGTATGGTCACCGACCATTAGTCAAAAAGACTAAGTCGTTTCCTCCGCACCTCGCCCCGCAACTCCTAGGCACCGAGCGGGAGGACGAAGCGGAGGACAACAAGGGGTAGCAAAGGTGGAAACAGGTGACAAGATCTAACGAGCAATTATAATAGATATTATAAATTCTACTCTAGCAGTTCTAAATATGGTACAAGTAAGTAAAGAGCAGTACTAGTAAAGGAAGTAAAGAACAGCAAGTAAGAGAATGTAAATAAAAACTATTCTACCACTATACTACCATCATAAAAGTACCCTAACTTATATAAATGCCCATACAAATATATAAGTTAGGATTTCCATGAAATTTAACTTATCATATAAAAGAGCCCATACTAGTTTATATGATAAGGATCTATGAAGCGTATGACCTAATATGAATGAATGTTATGATGCAATTTTATGCACAGGCAAGTGCAACTCACACACAATGACTCTGTGATCACAGACCTTTAGTTCCCACTATTTGAGAGCTAGCATCACTCTCGGGTACCACCGCTGTGGCTACGGCAGCAGCGGAGCGGGCGTCTCCACTTCTAGGACGGTATGCACACTACCAAGCCTTAGACCCCTCTCATACGCCTCTGTACACATCCAAGGTGCACTCTAGAGTCTCGCGTACGTACTTTGCTGACAACCCGTCAGTCTTGTTGGGTCGGCTGTGCGTTATCGGGGGTCGTCCTCCAGACCGCAGTGTAAAACAACCCACTGGCCCCTCTAACCCTCACAACCGCCTGGTGCACCGTACTTCCATCGGTGTGATGAACGGCCAGTACCGCATGCCCCGCCACTAAATTTATGCACATGCAAGTATTTTATTCTGAGCCTTCCGCTCGCAGGACCAAACCCGTCCTCAAAACCCTCAAACCCAACCCGGGTGAGAACGCACATTAGTGCCTTTATACCAATTCCCTCAAACCCTACACGGGTGAGCATATATCATGAATCTCTCCAACCCTACACGGGTGAGCAGGTACAACAAATGTCTTGACCTATTAGACTACTCTTGTCTACGAGTTATTATACTTAGTGATTTAAGGTTAATCCCAGAACTGCCCAGGGTATACCCGGTGAAGGGCTCTCGGGGGCACTAGGAACTACGATGGGATTACGCCCAAAGTTCCCTTTCGCAAGGATATTTACTTTAGTTGATGACTACCCATATTTCACCCCAGCTCTCATTGTTGCTCTGGAACAATCCTTAGTGACTTAAGATATTACCGGGAAACCGACGGTCTTCCATCGACCTCCACTCCCGTTGCTACCTAAGGACTTGCCCTTTTACTCCCGTCACTAAGACAATACTACCCACAGGGATTATTCTTATTGCACTCCCTTATTCTTCTGATAATCAATCCTCTGGTAATCCCCTAAAGCATGACTTATTTATGCTATATGCAGACCATCTCCTATTATTACCCCGAAAATGGAATCTTCCAATTCTTAGGGCCTCTTGCCCTTAGCTATTTATCCTAGGGTGGTATGGACTAATGGAGGTATCATATGGATTCTCATAATTTTCCTTGGTCAATTAATCCCTTAATTAAATCTTTTAAATTAATTCCTAGGTCACTTTACACATGAAGTAGTATGTTTAAAATCCACTGACCTAGGTAATTTTTCCTGAGTTGTATAATGATAAAATATTTCTGTCTTCAGGGTTTCACAATTTTCCTTTGGATATTTATACTAATTCCTTATTTAATACCAAATCTACATAATTTCCATTTTCCAAATGAAGTGCATGAAATATATAATCCAAAATTCCAAGAAAATTACAAAACATAGGATACATTAATTGAAAACTAATGGCAGAGTTTCATCAACCTCTATAGTGTAATGGCCTAACAAATCCCATTCTTACATATTTACCAAAATGACATTACATTAATTTAAAATTTATCAGTACATCCATAAATTCTGAAATAATTATGCAAGACTAAGAATACAATTATACAACATTAGAAATATTTCCATATTTTTCTGATGTGTATTTCCATCAATTCAAGAATAATGCAATAAGGGTAAAATGGTCATTTCAAGGTATTTTACTCCAGAAGTTCTTCAAACAGAAAGATCAAATTTTCTTAAGTCAAATATAACCTTCTTTTCAACTTGGCAAAGTTTGAGGATTTTTACTTGAGGAAAACCATTTTTCAAATTATTTTCAAAAGGAGCTATATTTTTTAAAAATTCCAATTAATGTGATTTTTGACTCCAAAAATCCCATAATTAATATGAGGGGTGAACTTTACCCTAATGAACCACTGAAATCAAATCCATTATTTTTGAATGCCTCCATTAGGCTGAATGCACAATATTTAAATTATTGTTATTGGCACACCAAGGCAATACATAAACCAACACATGCAAGTGGATTACCCCAACATGCAATGATCCAAATGTGCTGAAATTTTTATCATGCACCAATGATGTCCCCAAGGACCTACCACCAAAATTTGGGGCCATGAGGAGTCATATAACTCCAAATATTTAATTTATTTTGATTTTGATATTATGACTAAAACTATAGAACAATTTGTCCCAAAAATTCCCAATTTTTGGCAGAGGCTAGGTATGCCCTAATCATTCATGTACCAAAATTTGGGGCCATGGTGATTGCTGATTTGACTTGGGCATCCAAATGAATTTCTACCCTTGTCTAGGACTAGTCCTAGGAGCAATGCCGTGCAGGCCAGACTACTGGACAAAAATTAATTATTAAGGTGTCAAATTAAAGTTAACAGGTAAGGCTACATTTTTCATTCAGGGTCCAGGTTCTGGAAATGCCTCTAAGAGGCCTAAAAATGACATGCAATGCCACTGAATATTTGTGACAGCATTACTAAAGTTTAATATATTAATCAGGCAAGAATCTTAAAGCAATATTGGAGGGCATCCATTCATCTTCTTCCTCCAGCCAAGGGCCGAGATTGTCCCGACCTGGAGCACCTTCAAACCTCATTCCCGGCCACCCCTTAGCCTCCACGGCCAGCTACCACCACCACCACCTCCGTTGAGGTGGTGGACAACGTTTGGCGGCGAAATGGTGGCCGGAGGCGGCGGTTTCCGGCGAACTTGCACTCCATCAAAATTCCAAAATCCATGAAAAAGCTCACCTTGGATCTGGCTCATTTGAGCCAGATGTCTCGCCTAATAGATCTACGAAACTAGCACGGGTAGAGGTGAGGTGAAACGGACCTTGATCGGAGCCCGACGGCGGCGGTGGCGGTGGTTGGCCATGAAATTTCTCCTCTCCGGCGAGCTTGCTCCCGAACCCGATTCTCCACCAAAAGCTTCAATCCAGGTATCGAATTCCACTCCTTTGGACCTTCTGAAGCTAATGGGATGGTTGGTTTGGGCTGATAT
This sequence comes from Platanthera guangdongensis, assembly GCA_039583875.1. Lineage (NCBI taxonomy): Eukaryota > Viridiplantae > Streptophyta > Magnoliopsida > Asparagales > Orchidaceae > Platanthera > Platanthera guangdongensis. The sequence continues at coordinate 65,325,422 of CM077163.1, read as the reverse complement.
GGGTTGTATACAGAGATGCCATGTTGGGAATTTCGGCCATGAGTTTTGGTTTCTCCTCCTTGGCTCCAAGTGGCATGAAATTGGGTTGGAAAGGATGATAATTGATGTGTGGGTTCAGATGTGTGCTTGGGAAGAGAGGAGGAGGGCCACATGGCTTTCATCCCCATTTTCCCTCTCTTCTCTCTCCTCTTTTTCCCCCAATTTCCAAAACTACCCCCTTACATGCAATCTCTCTCCAATTTCAGGAGGGTAGGGGCTGTCATTAACCATTAAGGCTGGTCATGGGTCTTGGTTCATGGGCTTATTCCATTTGAAATGAGCTTGACACTCATTTTCTCTCTTTAGGCCTTATATTGACCAAATTGGCTTTTAGGGTTGACTTGGTCAACTTGATGAATGGGCTGGCCCCACTTGATGGTCATGAACCCCATGTCACCACCTAACATGGGTTGGGTCATGGCTCAACGCCTTAGCCCATTAGGAATGAACTTGGTCTTCAAATTTACTTAAGTAGACCTATGGTTGACCAAGTTGGCTTTTAGGGTTCACCTGATCAACTTGATGAGTGGGCTGACCCCACTTGATGATCATGAGCCTTATGGCATCACCCAACATGGGTTGGGCCATGTTGATGCCCAACTTGGGCTAATTGGGCCTATATGTGTGGATTTTACCAAATTAGGGTTATGGTCGACTTGGGTCAACTCGGGTCAATGGTTAACCCAATAATGTGGCTTTTGGTTCAATTAGATTGCTTTTAATGTTAGGGCAATGTGGTGGGGTCATGGTGTGGTTAGAGTCCTTATTTAGGCTAGTTTGACCTAGTTTGACTTGGGCCCCATGGTGGGCCCCACATGGCTTCACTCACCTACTAGGGTCAAACCTAGCTAAATACCCCTATCACCCACTCCATGTCTAACCCAATCTAAGTTAAGGGGCCTAGAAGTAACATGGGATGTTACAACTTATGGGTACAAATATACTTTTAATTGTGGACTAGCTGATCCACCGTGCCGAGGGATACGGCCATTAAATGTAACTGGTTTTCCTTCACATAAATCTATGATTTTCCTTAATGTCTAAAGTCTGCAGTTTTGCTTGAGCGTGTGCAGTTATCCCCTGCACGACGTGGCATCACGACACATATTTTCTCCTGCTCCCATACGATATAATCGTAGAGAAAATGCGGGTTGTGACAATCTGGCCGTAAGGTCGACGAAATTTGGAGTCGACGATTGTCGAGCAGCAAACATGGCCTGGGATATGGGCGTGTCACAGGCCGTGTCCTTCTCGGGTTGTTGGCCTATTTTATTCAAGGGTGAAACATGACATGGAAACCCAGGCGTGTTCGGTGGTGACACGGGTGTGTCAAATGGGACACGGGTGTGTCAAATGGGACACGGTCATGTCTAAGACTCTGTGCTTCTCAGGTTGGTGTTGGTCTTGTGTCGATTGATTAACACGGCTTAGTACACGGCCGTGTTCTGGAAGACACGGGCCTGTCAAGTTTGACACGGGTGTGTCAAGTTTGACACGGGAGTGTTGGTTGCCCGTGTTCTTTCAGGACGCGTCGGTTTCGACGGTGAATGTGGAACACGGCCATGGACACGGGCGTGTCACAGGCCATGTTCGGCCCAGATTTTGCATTTTAGCTCCGAATCTTGGCCGTTCGTTCCATTATTTTGGGATCTGACGGCTGGGGGTTGTTCGCGATATACCCGAGAATAGGGTTTCAAATCCTTCATTTAAACCTACCATTCTATTTCTAAAGATCTCGAGAGAGGGGAGAGCAAGGAAGAAGAAGGAGGCTAGATCCGATCACCGGCGGAGCTTCGGGGCTCCAAATCGCGAGCTGGCTTCGGATCTACGGAGGCAAAGAGATTGCGGTGCTTTTCATCCGCATTTATCTCCATAGCGCAAAGGAAAAATGCTAGGGTAACTGTTGGATCACTAGTTTGATTTGGGCTACGTTCACTAAGTTAGGATCTTGTGACCAATCATGTATAGCCAGGGTAATAGTTGTGTCCTAGAGTCTAGGCCAAGTCTTTAGTTTCAACATCTCATGGACCAGCCATCATCAGACTGCCAGAGACTCAAGACTTAGAAAATTTCCAAAGACTCAGTAAAATGAGTTCGACGTTCATCTAACTCTGGTCGACGATTGTCGTGCTCAGCTCGACGATCTCAGAGAAAATTCTCTGAGCTGAGCTCGATGAAATTCATTCTTTGGTCGACGATCTTTGGACTCTACCTTCAGCATTCCAAGTCCAGAATGTATTCTCTAGACTCCAGTCGATGAACTTGATTCTCTAGTCGATGATTTATGGATTCTCTACTTCAACTTATTAATCCAGATGCCTCTCAGTTTCCTAAGTCCAGAATCATCTCCAATCGACAAATTCAAGATTCTCAGCTCGACAAACTTGGACCACTTTGTCTAGTGTTATCCAGCAGCAGTTAGTGGTCCTCAACTCGACGAAACCAATTCTCAGGTCGATGATTTCTGGATACCTCACTTCAACACTTCATTCCAGAAGCATCTCAAATATTCTAAGTCCAGAAAAACTTTGCTGAACTTCAATCGACGAAACCAGTTATCAGCTCGATGAACTCCATACATAAAAAAGGCAAAGTTTCTAGAGAATGCAGTTCTATTTTAGCTCGACGATCTTGGAACTCAGATCGACGAACATAAGTCATCTGGTCGATGAACACAGCTTCTCAGCTCGACGAACTGTGGACTCAGCTTGACGATTTCTGTTCTCTATTCGATGAATCCAGACTTAGTTATTTCTTTCATTCTGCCCCCTTCCTATTGTAATAATTCCTGAGTAATCAATACTAAAATATTCTCTGAATATAACCGTTAGACAGAGCATTGATTATGGTGTTATCAAGGATTATTGCTTGCCATTTTTCCATGGGATAGTTGGGGAAATAATTCAATGCAGTTTATTCTCAAGGCCGTCAGCATTAATTGTAGAGGATTTCAAATTTCAAAAGATAATTTTTGACAGTAAATATAAAAGAGATTTTCTCTCTTTTCCTGTAGAGTAAATAGACACACAGACAAAAAAATACAATCAGTATGAATCAAGGAATTCTCTGCTCTTTCTTTCAAAGATCTCTGGTACAGAGAAGAAGCCCTAGACCAAAAGAACACCTGCTAACTTAAGAAGAAGAACAATCAATCAAAAATTAAGAGTCTTCACTCTTCAACTCTACAGGACAATTCAAAGGACAATATTAATTCCATCTGTCAAGAAGTTCCTGAAGATCTTTTCTTGTCAAGGCTTAAAGATTGAAGGTCTATCACCCTGAAGCAAAGCTCCGGTTTTTCCTGAACCATTCTACATCTCAGGGGAAGCTATTTGCTAACATCATATCAACTAAGTCTTCTCAGTTATATATTGAGAAAGAGAAGAGAATATCATCTCTCACCCCCCAATGTATAAAGGGTTATAACTCCCTTCAAAAGTTATTCCTGGTTGCAAGTCACCTTACCAGAAGTCTTGAGGTTTGGTTTTTGAGCACCTAATCAAAAGCTCATTGGTGTCAGGCACCTGATCAAAAAACTGAGTAGATTCCTACAAGGGTGGTAGAAGAGTTGATGTACCCAGGTTGGGGAACCACTATAATTTCTTGTGTTGTCTGGTTGCCCTTTCTTTTGTTCTTGCTGTGTTTGTGCTAACTAGGTCTGCTGTGTGTTTGTGGTTATTTATTTGTTATTCTATAATTTTTATTTACAGCAAAAGCTGCAAAGTTTTCTAAAGGATTTTAGGGTACTCTATTCACCCCCCCTAGAGTATTTCAGATCTAACACCTCACTTTCAGTTGGTATCAGAGCAGGATTGTCTTGGTTTTACAAGCTAACCCTTGAACCAAAGATCCTGAGTTAGATCTGTCTTTACATTCCTATTAGATTTGTTCTCACACAGCATGACACAGAACAAGGACTATGCATGCACCAGACTTCCAGTTTGCAACCTAAATAGGTTTGCCATCTGGAAGGCAAGAATTAAGTTGTACATGAACCTTATTGATGAAGATATCTACAACTCCATTTTGACAGGTCCCCCTCAAGCATCTACTTCTGCAACATCTTCAAGCACAACTGCAGTTCCACCACCTAAGTGGACTGAGGCCCAGAGAAAGGGAAAGATTGTTGATGTTAAGGCAATTAATATACTGGCACAAACAATGTCAGATGATATCTTTCAAAAAGTTGTTAAATGCACCTCAGCCAAAGCCATTTGGGACTCCCTAAATCAAATGGTGGCTCGATCAGCAGATGAAAGAAAGGACAGGAGATCAAATCTCATATCCCTATATGAGAATTTCAAGGAGGAAGCTGAGATACTAGCTGATATGTATAATAGGTTAAGCTCAATTATCAATGAGCTAAAAACCTTGGACAAGGACATCACCCTCACTGAGGTGAATGATAAGATCCTTATGTGCTTCCCAAGCTCAGAGGATTCAAGGATCTTGCCTATCAATGAGGCAAGAAGCCTAAATGAGATTTCCACTGAATCATTTTTAGGAAAGCTTAACTCCTATGAACAACTGATCAAATCCAGAGAGGTAGATGAGCAAAGAACACCTCCTCCAGCAAGAAAAGAACAAAGCATTGCATTAAAGGCTGTTGAGGAGACAGAGACTTCAACCACAAATGAAGAGCTGATGAGTCTTGTTGCCAAAAGATTCTACAAAATGGCAAGGAAAGATTTCAGGAGAAAGTCATCAAGGCAGGATGACAAACCAAGGTATGACAAAACACCAACTAAAGAAGTGGTGTGTTTTGGTTGAAGGAAACCTGGACACTTCATCTCTGAGTGTCCAGAGAATCAGAAGATGGAGAAGAGAATAGAGAAAGATACGAGAAGACAACACAACAGCATGCCTTCCTCCAGCAAATATAAGAAGAAGGAGAAAGGCTTTGTGGCTGAATGTTGGAGTGAAACTGAGGATGAATCATCATCTTCCAGCTCCAGTGAAGATGAAGAAGAGGCAATGGCCAAAGAGGTTTGCCTCGTGGTCATTGATGCCTCCAGGAGCCATTCAGAAGAAAAAGATTCAGACAATGAAGCAGTTTCAGATTCTGAAGCTGTCAAGGTATTATCTTCCTTTGATTACAATTCTGATTCATTTATATCTGAATTTAAAATAATGTGCATAAACTTAATTAACTCTGAAAAAGAAATTAAGACTCTTAGGGAAAAATTGGGAAACCTAGAGAATGTTAATTCAGAAAATAATAGGTTAAAGGATGAATTAACCTTAGCTAATGAACAAATTATATTGTTAAAGACTGAGCTATGTGAGGCTAAACAACTTGAGGAATCTCTCAATGGGATAAGCCTCAAGCTGATGGACATCACAAGCCCTGTAAATGCCAGATTGAATGGCAAGATAGGCTTGGGTGCTTCATCAAGTTTGCCCCTATTCTCTAGAAGAACATTCTAACTACCCCCAATAAATTTGTTTCATCTAAGGGGAAAGAAAAAATAAAGCATAATCAAACCATAAAATAAATTCCAAAATCAAATGGTCAAAATAACAAAAATCAGAAAACCACAAGTAAAAAACAAAGTTCAGCAGAATTCGTTGAACTCAGATCGATGAAATGTTGCCCGTTCGTCGAAACCAACTCGACGAACGCTGAATTCAAACTTTAGCTATAATTATTCGTCTAACTGTTATCGACGAACACTATATGGTTCGTCGAGCAGAGGTCGATAAATGCGGGGCACAGAAAATGAACATGTTCATTCTCTGGGCAGAGATCGACGATCTATCCCAATTCGTTGAACTCTGGTCGACGAACTTACAATAATTCGTCGAACCCAGAAAGACTTGACAAAAACTGTAATTTTACCAGCAATACTAATAATTATAGGAAACAATTTATCCTATAGCTGATTGGGTAATACCACCTAAAAGATATCACCCACTAGGATATAAATCTCAACCTGAATTTTCTGTTATATCCAGTTTCTCTTACCAGCAAAACAAAGGACTCAGGGTAATCTGAGTCAAGAACAACTAATTGTTTTTCATTGTAGGTGAAGAGTTGTTTAGTAAATAATCAAACATGGTACCTAGACAGTGGATGCTCCAAACATATGACTGGCAGCAAGGACAACTTAACCAACTATAAGTCCAAGCTAGGACCAAAAGTTATCTTTGGTGATTCAAAATGTGGTCAGTGTGAAGGTTTTGGAGAAGTGAAGATTGGAGCAGTCACATTCAAGAAAGTAACTTATATCATAGGACTCAAGCATAACCTCATCTCTATAAGGCAGTTATGTGATGAAGGTTATCAGGTACACTTTAACTCATCTTCTTGCACTATTGCTAATAAAGAAAAACAAACTGTTTTAATTGGGAATAGACAAGGTAACATATACTTAGTTGATTTTCTCTCTGCTAATTCTAATATCTTCTTACTTAATATAACTAATAATCAGAATGATTTATGGCATAAAAGACTAGGTCATATGAACTTGAAAAATATTGTTAGGCTATCAAAAGACAACCATGTGAGAGGTCTTCTGTAACGCCCCGAAAATTGTATTTGAGTCGGTCGTGAAAAAGGGGATTTTTGGTGCCTTATAGGGGTACACGGCCTAGGACACGGGCGTGTCCAAGGCCGTGTCTGGTTGGTGTTTTTGGCCGTTTTCATCCCGAGAAGGACATGGCTAGAAATACGGCCAAGTGGCACGGGTGTGTCATTTGACACGGGCGTGTGCCTACCCGTGTCACTACCCGTGTTCTTTTGGGTCGTGTCCGTTGTCGTGGCGTTTATGCATGATACGCACCCAGACACGGGCGTGTTGAGGAACCCGACACGGGCGTGTTAGGTGAGCCACGGGCGTGTCTTTTCTAACGCCCCCACCCGTCACATGACATATAACAGTGGGTCCGGCCGGGGCCCCATGCCATATAGCACAGACAAGCGAAGGAATTACGTGTGGAAATCAAAATCTATACATATCCTTAACTCATTCCATTCTAGCGCAGCATTCTTCTTGTTAGCATGAACTCAAACCAGAATGTCCACCATATATAAAGATCACATTTATATATACCAACACCAGGAATGTATATAACTCACACACTCTGGCCTTATGGCCTTACAACACCTGGACAAAGCCCAACCATTGGATCCAGGAAGAGGGAAACAAACGGCTCAGATCTGGCCAGAAAAGCTAAAACACGGCCTGACACGCCCTGTTACACGCCCGTGTCACAGGCCGTGTCTCTCTAAGCGGCAGACACCCGACTCAATCCAACCAGTACACGGTCGTGTGACACGCCCGTGTCACATGCCGTGTACCCGACACGCCCTTAGACACGCCCGTGTCTGAGGCCGTGTGCCTCAACGAAAATAATCCCAAACCAACCCGAGACTGCACACGGCCTGGCACACGGCCTGGCACACGCCCGTGTTCATGGCCGTGTGCACCAGGACACACCCGTATCCCGCAAACACGCCCTAGCTCGAACCGTCGAGTTGAGCTCGATGACTACTGACACGCCCTGTGACACGCCCGTGTCACAGTACGTGTCCTCACTCGACACTCGACACTCGCCGATCGTCGAGATAAATTCGTCGACATCACGGTCGATCGTCGACACGGCCCCGACACGCCCTGCGACACGCCCGTGTCGCAGGCCGTGTCCGCTGTGTCGACTCCGAATTTTGTCGACTGCCCGACTCGACACTACCCAGGCCTGACACGCCCTGGGACACGCCCGTGTCCCAGGGCGTGTCACCCAAGCCTGAACCCGATTTTGCTCAAAATGCTCCACTTGACTTCGGGGTGTTACATCTTTGCCCGTGTGTCTTTTCTCAGTTCGACGATCGTGCCTGGATCGAGGCACACGGCCTGGGACACGGCCGCGTGCCGAGCCGTGTTCGGCCCAGGTCTAGAGATTTTTGAGCGGATCTGAGCCGTTCGTTTTCTTTAATTAATATCCAACGGCCCAGATGGTTTCCTACTCTATTGAGGCCGGGAATAGGGGAGTTAATCCTTCATTTCTCTCCAACCATTCTCTCTCTCAAGGAGTTGGAAAGAGGATGAAGAAGGAAGGGATTCCGGCCACCGGCAGAGCATCGGAGCATCGTTTAGAAATCTGAGAGCAGATCTGTGGACGGAAGTTCGTTGCGAAGATTTCCATCTGTGTAGTTTTTCCATGGCGTCAAAGCGGACTACAGGTGTAACGATTCTCTACTTGAGCATGTGAAGCTCTTTCTTTCTGCATAGGGAATCCCGCTCCAGCGAGTGTGCGGTGAGTCCGTGGTGTTCCTTGGGGTTGATGTGAATAGTCCCCCTTATGTTGCATATAGAGTCCAGAATCGTAAGTACGGGCATAGGCATTGTGTGTGAAGTCTACCCGGACGTGTATTGTCTGGATCGGTGATCTTGCATTTGATATGTTTTGCCAGAGAAGACTCTGTGCTTTAGGTTTTTCGGGTTTCTACGCGGTAGATTGCAGCAGGGATTCTTGGAGGTTAGCTTCAAGGCGCACCGGGAAAACTGAGCGGAAACGTGTTCTGCAAATTTGGCAGTCTGGGAACCGGCCTTGATCATAACTAGGTTATGAGATTGTTTGGAAAATTTTGGGATCCGCGAGAATCTTGGCCCGCCCGTAGGACTTAAATTGACTAGGCGGCGTGAGCAACAAGCAAGTGGAATCGAATCTAGGCTATGTGGTTCGGTGCGAGAGACCCGAAGACGGGGACTGGTCGTTGGCATAGTCGGGAACCTTAGACGGTGGTCAGAAAGGCTAAATGCTCACTTGGTTGCCATCTTTGGGATGGTGGTGAAGCCACGGAATTGACCGGATTCACCGTTAATGTGCCCTGAGTACACGAGGTGTTTGGCCGTGTGTGCCTACACTTGTAGCGTAGTATAGTTGCGCTTTATTATTTTATTGGGCTAATGTTATGCAGGGAAAAAGCACCGCCATCCCGAGTAAGGGGCGGGGTCGTTATAATTTGGTCGGCGTTTGGCTGACCGTTGCTTTGTTTGCCACCGTGCGGTGGAATGTGCTTGCAGGTGTTGCGGAGCTGAGTACCAAATAGCGGGCTGGAGCCCATGTTGCTGTGCTGGCCCTAGAAGGCCAAAGTGAATAGTTGTTTTTATTTTGTCATGTGTGGCCGGCCTGCGAGACGATGTATGTAAGACATGTTTTTATTAAGTGAACATTTGTAAGGCCATAAGTTCATGTACCCTTTTTGTGTATTTGGGGTTTCATTCCTGTTGTGTGGATGTGGACATTCTTGGATATGGATTTACGGTTTGGGTTCTTTCAACTTTAAAAGCTTCCGCTAGAATGCTCTGTGTAGGATGTGTAGTCTTAATTAGGTAGTTTGAATATTCTTATGTAACCCTTCCGACTGTCTGTGGTATATGGCGTCGGGTTCCAGCTGGACCTTCTGTTACATGCCATGCGACAAATGGGGGTGTTACAATTTGTTATCAGACTTCTGTTTATAGTCAGGCTTAAATGAATTCATGAACGAATTCTTTTAAGGGGTGGTTAGCACATGTGTGCTTCATCGTTAAATCATCAAAAAAACTCATGAATGTCCATTTAGGAATTAAAAATACACTTGTTTTGTGGAATCTGAGTATTCCAATGATTGCTTTTAGCAATTTGTTTGTCGTCTAATCATGTGTCTTTGCTACTATAGGCAGCTAGGAGCGGTGTTGGTCAGTCAGAGCGTCTGCAATCGGCGGAAAGTAGTACAACAAGTGACGTGCCTACTACACCTCCTTCAGCGGAAACCATCAGGATGGTGGCTGAAGCCGTGTTTGCAATGATAAATGCCCAACCTACAGGGCAAATGCATCGCACACCTCCTTCGAATGAGCAAGAACCGGTTAGGGCGGTAGAGTCGAGAGTGGTGGAGCGCGCAGCAGTCGATATGGTAGAGCCGAGGAGAGCTACAGAGAAGCAGCTAAAGCATGTAATGGGCTTTAATCCTTCGAGGTTCGATGGGGTTGGAATGCCAGCTCAAGCTGAGGACTGGCTCTCTTCGATAAAGAGGGTCCTGATAGCCACGTTAACTGAGGAGTGTCAGAAGACCACCATAGCGACTTTCCTTTTGGTGGGTGAAGCGATGCTGTGGTGGGATGAGTTGGAGTTTCATCTCTTAGTTGGTAGGTAGTTTGATGATGTGCCTATGGAGGAATTTTCGAGGTTGTTCCTAGCCAGATTTGTACCCTCTACTCAGAAGTTGGAGATGGAGAACCAATTTCTTGGGTTGACTCGGGGATCCAGAAGCGTGGAAGAGTATCTTCATGAGTTCACACAGTTGGGTCATTATGCTGGTGCTACGTTTATGGAAGAAGAACGGAAGACCAACCTATTCTATGAGGGTCTACGTGGCGACCTATAGTTACTACTTGCTGGGCCTAAGGAGCAAGGCTTAATAGCCTTGGTAAATTCGGCCCGTACGTTGGAGAAGGTCGTTAAGAAAGTTAAAGAGAAGAAGGACCCAGGAGAAAATAAGTTCGAGTTCAAGGTGCCAAATGCCAAGTCAGGTTTCCGTAGGTGGAACATGAAACATAGGACTTAGAAATCAGCCCCTCAGTCTGGTGCGTCGGGGGCAACGACAAGTCAAGTCCCAGGACCTTGCTACAACTGCGGGAAGACGGGGCATTTTGCTCGTGAGTGTTGGAGCAGACGTGCAAAGTCAGAGAGGAAGCCTGGAGCGACTTATGAGGAGAAAGGGAAGGCGGTGGACTCAACCGCATCCCATCATGCTCCAACCCAGCCTAGAGTCTAAAACCTTGGTCTGCAAGAGGCCATAAAGCAAGCGGACATGGTGACAGGCTTTGTGTTGATCTTTGAGTTTCTGACGACAGCCCTGTTTGATACGGGAGCATCACATTCCTTCTTGTCCGAAATATTCATATCGCGCATCCGGGTTCCGTCTTCGATGGAAAAAGACAAATTGGATGTGTTTGTTTTGCGAGCGTTGGTTCTACCGTTAGTGCAGTTCGACGTAATATTCGGTATGGATTGGCTCTCGTAGCAGGGTGCATGCATTGATTGCAACCGTAAGGAAGTTATGTTGGGTCTGAACACTGATCGGGAGACTACTTTTACGGGCATGAACGGGACAGGGAAAGTTTTGATGTCGGCCCCTCAGGTGTTCAAGGCAATTCAGACTGGGGCAGAGCTGTTTGTCACTATAGTGCAGACTTCGACGCCTAAGCCAAATCTTGACAGTATTCCAGTTGTGTCTGAGTATCCTGATGTGTTCCTAGATGATCTCCCAGGAGCCCCTCCTCTGCGGGAGATTGATTTTACCATTGAGCTGGTACCGGGTGCCAAACCACTGTCACGCTCTCCATATCGGATAGTGCCGTGAGAGATGGCGGAGTTAAAGGTGCAACTACAAGAGTTGCTAGAGCAAGGATATGTGCATCCAAGTTCGTCGCCTTGGAGCGCACCCGTTCTCTTTGTTAAGAAGAAAGATGGGAGCTTGCGGCTTTGTATCGACTATCGGGAATTGAACAAGCAAAAGGAGAAGAACAAATATCCAATGCCGAGGATTGACGATCTATTTGATCAATTGGTTGGGTCAATGGTATATTCGAAGCTAGATCTGAAATCCGATTACTATCAGTTGAGGATAAGGGAGAGCAACATCCCAAAGACAGCATTCAGTATGCGGTTTGGGCATTACGAGTTCACGGTCATGAGGTTTGGTTTGACTAATGCGCCATCCGTGTTTATGGATCTGATGAATAGGACGTTCAGAGAGAACCTGGATCGTTTCGTGATAGTATTCATCAATGATATCCTGGTGTACTCGCAGTGCGAGGAGGATCACTACAATCATCTACACATGGTGTTGGAGACGTTGAGGAGGAATCAGTTGTATGCTAAGTTCTCCAAATGTGAATTCTGGTTATCCTCTATAGTGTTCCTTGGTCATGTCGTTAGTGGAGAAGGGATAGCGGTGGATCCGACGAAGATAGTGGCAATACGGGAGTGGCCTACTTTGACTATGGTGGCGGAAGTCCAGAGTTTTTTGGGACATGCTGGCTACTATAGGCGCTTCGTAGAGAACTTTTCATGGAAAGGACTTCCACACACGACGTTGACTAGGAAGGATCAGAAGTTTGTGTGGTCACCAGAGTGCGAACAGGCTTTTGAAGAATTGAACAGGCGGTTGACTACAACGCCTATTTTATGTTTGCCAAGTGGAACCGAAGGGTTCGAGATCTATAGTGATGCTTTGGGCAGTGGTTTGGGCTGTGTTCTGCTACAGCATGGGAGAGTGATAGCCTATGGCTCACGACAATTGAAGGCTCACGAAAGAAATTATCCTGTCCATGACTTAGAGTTAGCGGCTGTGATATTTGCCCTAAAACTTTGGAGGCACTACCTGTACGGTGTGAAGCTCGATATTTACACTGATCATAAGAGCTTGAAGTACCTATTGGACCAAAAGGATCTGAATATGAGGCAGCGTAGGTGGATGGAGTTCTTGGGGGACTACACCTTCAAGATACATTATGTTCCTGGGAAGGGAAATGCAGTGGCGGATGCGTTGAGCCGCAGGACTCCGGTGCAGGCCAACTGGTTATCGGTACATTATGTGAGATTGGTCCATGAGTTGGAGGCTTTGGAGATATCTTGCGTCGACAAGCAATCTAGTGCTGAGACAAAACTGTTTTGGATAGAGGTGCAATGTGACCTAGCTGATAGAGTTCGGCGGGCTTTGGTTCAGGATAATAGCATGAAACAGATCTTGGAAGAATCTTTGGATGGGTAAAATTCTCAATTTGTTGTTGAAGATGGTTTGCTAAGGAAGGACGGTAGCCTATGCATTCCTAGTGCGGATAATCTTTGGGAGGAGTTTATGTATGAGGTGCATCATACCTAGTACTCGATCCACCAGGGAAGCACAAAGATGTATAGAGACATGAAGAAATTATTCTGGTGGCCAGGATTGAAGAAAGATGTAGAACTTTATGTGGCCGAGTGCCGTACTTGTGCATTGGTGAAGGCGGAATGTCAGAAGCCCGGAGGTTTCTTGAAGTCCCTACCTATCCCAGAATGGAAATTCGATGACATATCTATGGATTTTGTGCATGGTTTGCCGAAGTCACAGAAGGGAAACGACGTCATTTGGGTAATGGTAGATAGGCTGACAAAAGTGTCGCACTTTATTCCGAACAGGAAGGAAGATCCGGTGGAAAAGTTAGTCAAACTCTATGTGGAGAATATTGTACGATTGCATGGTGTGCCCCGCAGTATTGTTAGTGACCGAGATGGACACTTTACGTCGAAGGATTGGAGGTTGGTGCATAGTATGTTGGGAACTAAGCTGAGTTTCAGCACAACCTTTCATCCACAGACGGATGGTCAGACCGAGAGGGTCAACCGGACGATGGAGGACATGCTTCGCATGTGCGTCCTAGATTTTGGAAAGCAGTGGGAAGATCACATGTACATGGTGGAGTTTGTATATAACAACATCTTTCAGGCGAGTATTGGAATGGCGCCCTTCGAAGCCTTGTACGGTAGGAAGTGTCGTACGCCATTTTCTTGGTTGGAGGCAGGCGAATCGAAGTTGTACAAATTATGCGTGTAAATCGGCAACCGCACCGGTCGCACAAGTAATAAAGTTTTGGGAATAAATCCCCGAGTGTCGGTCTCTTGAGGAATGCAATTATCATAGAACGGCAACAGTACAGAGAATATCGTTATGAGAGTTATAAATAGAAAAAAAAAGAGGAAATAGAGGACTAGTGAGATTGTGGATGTTTGATCTACGGAACTAGTAAAAGCTATGCGAGTCGACGGCACCGCTTCACAAGGTGGAGTGGGTTTGTCGGCCGCGATGCCGAACTTCAGTTGGGCAAGTGGAAGGGAAGCTAATGGATTGAAGTGTTCTTGTGTGGAGTGCAATCAGACAAGACACAGGAATGAAGTGGATGTGGGGTGAGCGAGGCACATTCACAGACAATACTCACAAGTAGAAGAAAATACTAACATTCCATTAGCTATAAAATAAACTTGATGTTCATGGATGGAAATGTTCATTACACTGCTCAAAACATTCATACTACAGAGGAAGGGGAAGAGGAGTAAACCAAAAGAGAGTGAAGATCCACCGCGGGTCGTGGCCGGAGTAGCGAGTTGTCAATCCGCTTCCGGGCTCAGTCCAAGGAGGCTTCCGATACAAACGAGCTGTAACCTCGAAGTCCTTTAAGGCCGTTCTCTAGGTTATCTACTTCACCAACTCCGCAGGAAAGCTTGGAGTTGAAATATCAATGGCCGAGGGCTTCGCCGGAGAGTTTAAAAGCTTCGGAGTAGTTGGCAATGGCCTCCTGACGAAGGTGGAGGTGATGGAGTAGCTGGAGAAGTGAAATGGCGATTCCTGCGCACTCTCCGATCGCAGCAAATGACAGACGTTTACCTAAATCACGGAGCAGGGCCTTAAATACAGAGGCAGCAGAAGCGGTGCGCACGATCAGTGGCGCACGACCAGTGGTCGTACTTACTGTAGGTCGATGATCGTGCGACTTTTCCAAATAGACCTGCAACCTAGACAAGAAGCATCAACATATGTGCACACGAGCAGTGGCGCACGACCAGGGGTCGTGCGCACTACGGCCAGTGCTCGTGCAATTACAGAGACAGGATTAGGAAAAAGGTAATGTAATGCGCATGATCGGTGGCGCACGACCAGTGGTCGTGCGCAAAAAGTCCAGTGGTCGTGCGCAGTATTCCTGCAACGTCGGTGTCTCCCGAGCGGTTCCGGAGCACGGACACGACCACTGTACCAGCAGAAGGGGAAGATAGGCCACCAGAACGTGCACACCACATCCCCGAGTTAGGGCTAAAGAATAACAACAATATAGAAACATAGAAAGCACACAGAAGCGGGCCTACAGTGCACTTAATCCTGAAAAAGGTACATAAGCACAAATAAGTAATAAAGGCTCTCAATTGTAGTGCTAAGACGATAAAACTAGCCCAGATGAGTCCAAAAATCAGTGTAAAATGTGGACTCATCACACCCTCAGACTTAACCATTTGCACGTCCCGAGCAAATCATTACTCCGTGGACTAGAAGATAGCTAACTGGCTCAGAAATTTCAAAAAGAAGACGAGAAATCAAATATATCATGGGTATAGAAGACATAATAGAAAAACTTTTTAATTATACAACGTAGTTTAAACTATTCGACGGACGTATATAAATATTGTAATTGCTCAAAATTAGAATTCTGGAGAATCTTGCGATCATGTGTAGGAAGAAAGTAGGCAGGCCACAAAGGTGAGCATTGCCAAAGTTCGGGACTCAGGATCACCTCCAAAGGAATCCACCAATGTCGGGGACCATATGCTTGTACGTTCACACTCTCTCCACGGCGCGGGTTAGACTCAAGCGTGAATCAGTAGGACTTGTAGGAGAGAATGGGGCTTAGGCGACGTCTTGGTAGTCAAAGATAAACATGAAGGCTCTTTGCAACCAAATCGAGCGAATAAAACCCAAACCAAAACAGCCACTTAGAAATGAATGGGGCACATGCCCCAGACTTAGCTTGAAATCCGGGTGTGAACACGGCAGAACCCGACCAAATTCAATAAAGAGGATGGGGATCGAAATCTCAAAGCAATTCTTACATATTTTTCTCTCTTTTGCGCGAATCAGCTTTTTATTTTCGTAAATTTTGTTTTCTTTTCTGCGCTAGCAATCCCCAAACGGAGCAATCAAAACGTGAATTAATTCAGCACCCCAAAAAAAACAATGTCCACTTATCACAACCTCGGCAAAACAGTAAATACAAATCATCTCAAGCATTTGATTGTGATGGTGGGTATAGCTTCAGGCCTTTGTGAAAGTGAGTGGAGCTGGATCAAAGGAAGGGTAGGCACAAATTTGGCATGCAACGGTTAACAGGTACGAAAGGATAAACAAGGCTCAAACTTGCCAAAATGAAGGCCTACGTCATGCTCACGCCTGACTAACCGTGCACCAATGCTTCGAGAGTAGCTTAGGGTAAGTTCTTAGCCACCGAGAAAGATGATCCTTCCTCCCAACTCGAGCAATACGAGTCTAGTGGCGGCTACACACATTCTTACATTATCGTTCGATTATCCCAGATTCAGATTTTGAGCAGTACAAACAATATTTACGTGTGTAGAAAAAAATAAATCTACGAGCATAAAGAAAAATTAATTCTATCCTAACTCTACACAAACCATGAGTATTCGATTAGGAGCACTGCATGAGTTTCGAGCTACTCAATCCTGAAATCCTAAGCCAGTACAACTATTTTAGAGTTTACACAAAAGTAATAAATTTGACTCGGGTTGTGCGCGTGGGTAAGAGAGCACTCATGTGGGTGATTCAGTGTGTGCAACATAATGCAAGAGATAAGTAAACAAGAAACTGGTATGCAACAGAAAGTGTGGTGAAGTGACCACAGGCATGCTCTCCCCCCCATACTTAAAGTCTACAACTAGTAAAAATCAGCGAGTCATATTTGATAAACAGCTAGGGTAGGAAGTACCTATACTCAAAATTGAGCATACCAGTCGTGCAATGGGATGTCCAAGTGCGGCGAAGTTGCCGCGCCTCAAATATTCCTGCACCTACGATTAAAGGATGCCAGCCAAACAAAATATGGAAACAGGAATATATAAATATATAAAAAGAAATCAAAACACAGCATAGGACCAAACTGTCCAACTTGGGTTGTCTCCCGAAAGCCCTTTTGTTTATCGTCCTTAAGGTGGACCAAATACCTGTATTAGCAGTTCAAATAGAATATCGATACATAAAAAAAAAGAAAAGACAACAGTCGGCGCCCAGATGGGAGCTCACAAAAATATAGTAGCTGTCTTGCTCAGAAAATATAAACAATAGAAAAGAAACATAAGGCGTGGTAGACTAGCTCTGTGGTGAGCTCCACTCACTCCCCCTCACTATTACTGTCGTGAATCTCGATGGGCGACGGACGTGGACCAGGTGCTGATGGGGTGACACGAGTGGGCGGTGGTTGAATGTTCATCCCGCCTCGCACTGCTTGCTGATAAATAAAATCCTGCATCCAAAACTGGGAAGCTTCCAGATCAGCAAGGCGCTCGGACAAATATGGGACGCCCCGCTCTTGAGCTGAGCTGAACTGGCAGCTAGATTGCCCCTCATGCTTTATAGGAGGCCTCAGTTGTTGTTGAATCTGCTGCGGTGGCACTCCTGCACTCCGCCTACCCATAGCGGAAGATTCACCCAGCTCTCCTTCATCTTCCCCTTCATCTCTACCCGCAGGCGCTTCACCAGACATGCGGACAATAAACTTTCGGCCACCTTTTCTCCCAACCACACGTAGCAAATGGCAACTCACCAGATTGGCCCTGGAGATCATGGATGGGGCAGTGACCTGCACCATCGGAGGTAGCTGGCTCCAAACTCCCAAACTTTTTGCAATGCGGGTAATGTAGTAAAAACCCCCGATCGCACCCGTGAGACCATAAGTGGCTTCGTGGTGGAAGAAATAGGCCAGCATATACCCCAAATGGAGGGGGTACTGCTGCTGCATGCTAAATAAGGAGATCAAATCCTGCCACCCCACTATATTCTTGCTCAGGGCCCTAGCGGTGATTGAGTGACTAAGCAAATGCTACATTAACCTGAGAGTGGGGAAGACAATCTTTGTTGACTTGGCACGGCGGGCTACGTACTCCTCGTGCCCTCCAGTCAGAGAATGCCAAGCGGACCGTGGAGTCACACCCTCTGGAAAATCAATGCACAATTCGGGGAAATTAATCTGGGATGCCTCTGCCTCGGAATAGACGCCTACATGAATGGCAGGCTCGGGCAGTGTGACAGTGAAGACATTTCCCATCATCCGAAAGGAACAAGCGGGGAGATAGTGGTTGTCCGCCGTTGTCTCCCAAGTGAATGTGGAAAGGAATTCCAATGTCAATTCCCGGAAGTCAAGCTCGTCGCACTCGAATAACTTGCTCCAAAAATCGAAAGAGTAGAGAATGAGCACGGCCTCTGCTAATGCACCATCATCCCCAATGGAACGCAGCTCGTTCCAGTCAACAAGCCGCTGAGAGAGGAATGGCTTGTCCTTCAAGGAATTATAGCGTTGAGTATGCTCTGCCTTAGCAAAGTTTCCCATTCTTCCCAAAATCTGCGCAGGGGTTGCTGAAGCACGACCGGATCGTTGATAGGCCTTTACTATAGGGTGGCATCTAGGCTCCATTACAGCAAAGTGAGGAAGAGAGATATTAAGTTGAGGGATCCTACCGGAGGAGAGAGAGCCGAACCACCGGAGAGGAATCGGAAGAGGATGAGCGCCGACAACACACGCGCAGCGGGCCAAGCGGGAGATTAGGGCGCACGCACAGTGGACAGCGGCTGGAAATAAAAATAAAAAGAAACAGGGCATGCGCACGACCAGTGGTCCCGCGATATAAGTAGTGCGCACGACCAGTGGTTGTGCGCAGCGAACTTTTTCACACACCTGAGTTTTCAGTCTATTTAACACTGCTGACCACGTGTTGCAACAGAGAGCTCATCACACAGCAGGGCTTCCACAACCAAATAATGAAATACAAACAAAAATTTAACGAAAGAAACACTATCCTAGATAACTGTCGGGTTTATTGTCTCCCAACATGACTTATTAAAAATTTGAGCATTTCCTAACTGATGGGCGAATGAAACTGGAAATGCTCAGGCAGAGGTTCATGGTGGCGCTGCGATAGCGGGTACCGGAACAGAGATAGAGCATAAGCCCCAATACCTGTATACGTATACCTATCGGAAGTGTCAGGCATGGGTAGACAGTAACTTGGGAAGCTCATCGGCTCCAATTACATCTGCATCTGGTTACAATAAGTCCTAGGCCGCATTACCGGCCCTTGTACTGATTGGACCAATTCCACAATGTGGTCCTGCATGGAAGTAGACACGAGAGCAGGGTCAAGAAATAAACTAGAAGAATAACATAAACGGACCTCGATCTTGGGGATGATCCCGGAGTCATCCCCCGTCGGCGGAATTGTGGGTGCTTCCAAACAGCTGTCTAAGCTAGTGCAGGAATGTTCTGAAGCTGCATCTACCTCGCCCATGCCTCGGGCATCCTCACATGGGGTGGAGGTTGCAACCTCTGCCACGGAGTCATCCTCCTCGACTGGATCTAACAGAACGCGGGAAATGCTAATGTCCACCTGCGATTCAATCTCAACAGCACTGTCAGAAGAAGAAAGAATGCTATGAAAAGAAGAAGGTGAAGGCACGAAGCTCAGTAGGACATTGAGCGCTGGCTCTTCACAACTAAAAGATTCTATGCTAGGTGAAGTATGCACTTCAGGAGTATAAATAGCAGTGTCGGAATGGGGATAAGAACATGTATCACTGCACAATACCTAGGATATCTTCTCCATAACATAGAGATGTCAATGGTACATACCCCAATACAGAAGGGATGCTGCCCAAGGTTGAAGTGGAGACAATCCGAAAATCCGGCTCGTCATCCACCGCTAGCTCAGCTAGGTACACGGCGCAATCCTTCAATGCATGATCCCAGCTTCGACAAAAAAAGACACTGCTTAGCCGGCTTTGGCGGTGCAACGGGTGCTGAAGATGAATAAAAGTAGTGCGGTAATGGCTCCGCAGGTCAGTAGCTAACCGGCTTATGTCGACGATATGTCGATTCATGAATTTCCTGGCTACTATACTTCTGAGGGCATCTGTCGCTAGCATGAGAGATGTCTCAATAATGACGGCAATTGATATTGAAATTGGCCCACATTGCAGCGATTTCAAATATAAGGGATACAACTACTTGGCATAGATTCTGCGAATAAAACTAACAATTCCATATGACGGAATAACAACACAAGAGAAAAGGGATCAAAAACAACAAAACAACTCGTATAACGAAATTCTCAGTCATCAGGAGTCGCTCTACAGTTGCATTCCCCGGCAACGGCGCCAAAAACTTGATGCGTGTAAATCGGCAAGCGCACCGGTCGCACAAGTAATAAAGTTTTGGGAATAAATCCCCGAGTGTCGGTCTCTTGAGGAATGCAATTAGCGTAGAACAGCAACAGTACAGAGAATATCGTTATGAGAGTTATAAATAGAAAAAAAAAGATGAAAAAGAGGACTAGGGAGATTGCGGATGTTTGATCTACGGAACTAGAAAAAGCTCTGCGGGTCGACGGCACCGCTTCGCAAGGTGGAGTGGGTTTGTCGGCCGCGATGCTGAACTTCAGTTGGGCGAGTGGAAGGGAAGCTAATGGATTGAAGTGTTCTTGTGTGGAGTGCAATCAGACAAGACACGGGAATGAAGTGGATGTGGGGTGAGCGAGGCACATTCACAGACAATACTCACAAGCAGAAGAAAATACTAACATTCCATTAGCTATAAAATAAACTTGATGTTCATGGATGGAAATGTTCATTACACTGCTCAAAACATTCATAATACAGAGGAAGGGGAAGAGGATTAAACCAAAAGAGAGTGAAGATCCACCGCGGGTCGTGGTCGGAGTAGCGAGTTGTCAATCCGCTTCCGGGCTCAGTCCAAGGTGCCTTCCGGTACCAACGAGCTGTCACCTCGAAGGCCTTTAAGTCCGTTCTCTAGGTTATCTACTTCACCAACTCCGCAGGAAAGCTTGGAGTTGAAATATCAATGGCCGAGGGCTTCGCCGGAGAGTTTAAAAGCTTCGGAGTAGTTGGCAATGGCCTCCCGACGAAGGTGGAGGTGATGGAGCAGCTGGAGAAATGAAATGGCGATTACCGCGCACTCTCCGATCGCAGCAAATGACAGGCATTGACCTAAATCGCGGAGCAGGGCCTTAAATACAGAGGCAGCAGAAACAGTGCGCACGATCAGTGGCGCACGACCAGTGGTCATGCGCACTGTAGGTCGATGATCGTGCGACTTTTCCTAATAGACCTATAACCTGGACAAGAAGCATCAGCATATATGCGCATAAGCAGTGGCGCACGACCAGTGGTCGTGCGCACTACGGCCAGTACTCGTACGATTATCGAGACAGGATTAGGAAAAAGGGAATGTAATGTGCACGATCGGTGGCGCATGACCAGTGGTCGTGCGCAATAAGTCCAGTGGTCGTGCGCAGTATTCCTGCAACGTCGGTGTCTCCCGAGCGGTTCCGGAGCACGCACACGACCACTGTACCAGCAGAAGGGGCAGATAGGCCACCAGAACGTGCACACCACATCCCCGAGTTAGGGCTAAAGAATAATAACAATATAGAAACACAGAAAGCACACAGAAGCAGGCCTGCAGTGCACTTAATCGTGAAATAGGTACATAAGCACAAATAAGCAATAAAGGATCTCAAGTGTAGTGCTAAGACGATAAAACTAGCCCAGATGAGTCCAAAAATCAGTGTAAAATGTGGACTCATCAACAAACGTCAAGCAGTGGAAGACACCACTTCAATGATACGGACAATTCAGGAAAGATTGAAGATCGCTCAGGTCAGGCACGCAAAGTATTACAACGCCAAGCATAGGAACATGGAGTTCAGAGTTGGCGACATCGTGTATCTAAAAGTCAAGCCATTCAAGGGTGTCTCGCGGGTTCGACGCTTGAATTAGTTGAGTCCGAGATACCTTGGACCATTTGAAATCCTAGAGCTTGTTGGCGAGACGGCATATAGATTGAAGCTGTCGGTGGAGTTGAGTTGGCTACATGATGTGTTCCACGTGTCGGTGTTCCATAAGGCGGTGTAAGAGCCTTCGCAGATCATTGCGGATAATCAAGTACCAGTTGATTTTGAATTGACCACAAGGGTCAAGCCAGTACGTATTGAAGATGTTGCAGTCAAGCGACTCCGCAATAAGGATATCCGTATGGTTAGAGTCTGATGGGATAATTGCGGACGTGAGGTGCTTTCTTGGGAGCGAGAGAAAGCTATGTTGGAGGAATACCCCGAGTTATTCCACTCAGGTATTTTTTAGATTTTTGTACCTTTACTTAATTTCGGGACGAAATTCCTTAAGTGGTGGAAATTTGTAACGCCCCGAAAATTGTATTTGAGTCGGTCGTGAAAAAGGGGGATTTTTGGTGCCTTATAGGGGTACACGGCCTAGGACGCGGGCATGTCCAAGGCCGTATCTGGTTGATGTTTTTGGCCATTTTCATCCAGAGAAGGACACGGCTAGAAACACGGCCAAGTGACACGGGCATGTCATTTGACACGGGCGTGTGCCTAGCCATGTCACTACACGTGTTCTTTTGGGTCTTGTCCGTTGCCGTGGCAGTTATGCGTGACACGCCCACGGACACGAGCGTGTCGAGGAACCCGACACGGGCATGTCAGGTGAGCCATGGGCATGTCTTTGCCCGTGTGTCTTTTCTCAGTTCGACGATCGTGCCTGGATCGAGGCACACGGCGTGGGACACGGTCGTGTGCCGAGCCGTGTTCGGCCCAGGTCTGGAGATTTTTGAGCGGATCTGACCCGTTCGTTTTCTTTAATTAAAATCCAACGGCCCAGATGGTTTCCTGCTCTGTTAAGGCCTGGAATAGGGGAGTTAATCCTTCATTTCTCTCCAACCATTCTCTCTCTCAAGGAGTTGGAAAGAGGAGGATGAAGGAAGGGATTCCGGCCGCCGGCGGAGCATCGGAGCACCGTTTCGAAATTTGAGAGTGGATCTGTGGAGGGAAGTTCGTTGCGAAGATTTCCATCCGTGTAGTTTTTCCATGGTGCCAAAGCGAACTACATGGGTAACGATTCTCTACTTGAGCATATGAAGATCTTTCTTTCTGCATAGGGAATCCCGCTCCCGCGAGTGTGCGGTGAGTGCGTGGTGTTCCTTGGGGTTGATTTGAATAGTCCCCCTTGTGTTGCATATAGAGTCTGGAATCGTAAGTACGGGCATAGGCATTGTGTGTGAAGCCTACCCGGATGTGTATTGTCTGGATCGATGATGTTGCATTTGATATGTTTTGTCGGAGAAGACTCCGTGCTTTGGGTTTTTCGGGTTTCTACGCGGTAGATTGCAGCAGGGATCCTTGGAGGTTAGCTTCAAGGCGCACCCGGAAAACTGAGCGGAAATGTGTTCTGCTAATTTGGCGGTCTGGGAACCGGCCTTGATCATAACTGGGTTATGAGATTGTTTGGAAAATTTTGGGATCCGAGAGAAGCTTGGCCCGCGCATAGGACTTAAATTGACTAGGCGACGTGAGTAACGGGCAAGTGGAATCGGACCTAGGCTATGTGGTTCGGTGTGAGAGACTCGAAGACGGGGACTGGCCGTTGGCATAGTCGGGAGCCTTAGACGGTGGTCAGAGAGGCTAAATGCTCACTTGGTTTCCATCTTTGGGATGGTGGTGAAGCCACGGAATTGACCGGATTCACCGTTAATGTGCCCTGAGTGCACGGGGTGTTTGGCCGTACGAGCCTACACCTGTGGCGTAGCATAGTTGTACTTTATTATTTTATTGGGCTAATGTTATGCAGGGAAAGAGCACCGCCGTCCCGAGTAAGGGGCGGGGTCGTTATAATTTGGTCGGCTTTTGGCTGACCGTTGCTTTGTTTTCCACCGTGCGGTGGAATGTGCTTGCAGGTGCTGCGGAGCCGAGTACCAAATAGCGGGCTGGAGCCCATGTTGCTGTGCTGGACCTAGATGGCCAAAGCGAATAGTTGTTTTTATTTTGTCATGTGTGGCCGGCCTGCGAGCCGATGTATGCAAGACATGTTTTTATTAAGTGAACATTTGTAAGGCCATAAGGCCATGTACCCTTTTTGTGTATTTGGGGTTTCATTCATGTTGTGTGGATGTGGACATTCTTGGATATGGATTTAAGATTTTTGTTCTTTCAACTTTAAAAGCTTCCCCTAGAATGCTCTGTATAGGACGTGTAGTCTTAATTGTTTAGTTTGAATATTCTTATGTAACCATTCTGACTATCTATGGTATATGGCGTCGGGTTCCAGCTGGACCTTTTGTTATATGCCATGCGACGGATGGGGGTGTTACATCTTCCTTCTGGTCCCTACAAGAAGGAAGGTCTCTGCATGGCTTGTCAACTAGGCAAATAAACTAAATCTAGTCTTAAATCTGTTAATAAAAGTGATTCACCTAGGATATTGTACTTGCTACACATGGATCGCTTTGGACTCATTGATGTTCAAAGCCTAGGAGCGAAATCCTACACCTTAGTTATAGTGGATGACTTCTCAAGGTTCATTTGGGTGTCCTTTCTGAGATCTAAGTCAGATACCTTTAAGGTTCTTATAGATTTTCTCAGGACCATACAGATTGAGTTCTCTACTCATGTTGCATTGATCAGAAGTGATCATGGCATAGTGTTTGAGTCTCTTCTTATGCATGAGTTTTGTGAGAAGGAAGGTATAAGACATTGCTTCTCAGCGTCTAAAACTCCTCAACAAAATGGGGAAGCTGAAAGGAAAAATAGGACACTAATTGAAGATGCAGGTACATTACTTGCAGATTCTTACATGACACTATCCTTTTGGGCAGAGGCTGTAAACACTTCAAATTAGGTCCTTAATAGAAGCTTGATACATAAACTAAAGAATATGACTCCCTATGAATTACCTAAAATGAAGAAACCTAAAATCAACTATTTTAAAGTATTTGGATGTATATGTTATATTCACAACAACAATAAAAGATACATTAGAAAGTTTGAGGCTAAGGCTGAAGAGGGAATCTTTCTAGGATATTCCTATGTAAGCAAAGCCTATAGGGTTTTAAATAAATCATCACTAAAAATTGAAGAATCTATTCATGTTACATTTGATGAAGCTAACATGTCTTGCAAGGAGAAAGAGATTTCTACCAAAATCACTTTGCAGGTACCTCACTTGTGTGAGAGTTTGGATGGACTTAACCTCATCCAAGAGGTCCCAACACATCCTTCTCCACAAATCATTGAAGAAAGTGAAGATGAAGGCACCGAAGGAATTGATCTTCCCCCAACAACAAACATAATTCCATAAGAGGAATTAGTTCCTAATGCTGTTGCAGAACCAACTCCACCCACTGATCTTATCACACTAAGGGATCACCCCAGATCTCAAGTGATTGGAGACATATCAGCATGTGTACAGACAAGGCATCAACTCAACCAAGATTTGATGCATGCATGTTTTCTCTCTCAGGTTGAACCTCTATCCATCCATGATGCAGAGCAAGATCCCCACTGGATCATTACAATGCATGAAGAATTAAACTAATTTGAGAGATGTAGCATTTGAGATTTGATTCGAAGACCCCAAGACTACCCAATCATTGGAACCAAATGGGTATACAAAAACAAACTGGATGCCCAAGGAATGATTGTGAGAAACAAGCCTAGGCTTGTTGCTCAAGGATATAGTCAAGAGGAAGGAATAGATTATGACCAAACCTTTGCACCTATGGCAAGGTTAGAGGAAGTCAGAATATTCCTTGCCTATGCAACCGACAAGAGATTCAAGGTCTATCAGATGGATGTGAAGACTGCTTTTCTGAATGGAGTACTAAAAGAGGAGGTTTATGTTGAACAACCTCCTGGTTTTGTTTCTCCAACTCACCCTGGTCATGTTTTTAAATTGCATAAAGCCCTCTATGGTCTAAAGCAAGCTCCAAGAGCTTGGTATGAGACCTTAGCTAGCTTTTTTATAGAGCATAATTTCATTAGAGGCATAGTAGATAGGACACTTTTCACTAGACATCATAAGGACAAAACATTGTTAGTACAAATATATGTGGATGACATCATATTTGGGTCTACTGATTCCAAATTATGCAAGTGGTTCTCTGACCTCATGCATTCCAAATTTGAAATGAGTAGCATGGGTGAGCTCTCCTACTTTCTTGGTCTCCAAGTGAAGCAGCTCCTTGATGACATCTACATCTCCCAAGATAAATATGCCAAAGAGCTTATCAAAAAGTTTGGGATGACTTATGCCTCAGCAAAGAAAACAACTATGGCTACAAATGCTGTAATAGAATCCAATACATAAGGGAAACCTGTTGACCAGAAATTATATAGGGGCATTGTTGGGTCCCTATTATATCTTACAGCTAGCAAACCTGATATCATGTTTGCCACATGCCTTTGTGCTAGGTTCCAAGTGAACCCTAAAGAATCTGATCTAATTTTCCTAAAAAGAATTTTGAGATATATAAAGAGTTGTCCAAGTCTAGGCCTATGGTATCCTATTGAATCAGAATTTGAGTTAACTGGATAATCAGATGCTGAATTTGATGGATGCAGGGTGGACAGGAAAAGTACTTCAGGAACCTGCTAGTTCCTAGGTATAAGATTAGTGTCCTGGTTTTATAAGAAACATTCATCTGTGTCTACCTCAACTGCTGAGGCGGAGTATATTGCAACTGACAGCTGTTGTTCCCAGATGCTGTGGATTCAAAATCAATTACTATACTATGGTCTCAAATTAAATAATTCAACTCTACTATGGGATAACACAAGTGCTATAGCCATAACACAGAATCCAGTTCTTCATAGTAGGACGAAGCATATAGACATTAGGCATCATTTCATAAGAGAGTGTGTAGACAAAAACAAAATTAAACTTGTCTATATCTACACTGATTTACAAAGAGATGACATTTTCACCAAACCTCTGGATGAAAGAAACCATCTATTCTTTATAAATCAGCTTGGAATGATCAATGGCGATGACTTTGTTTAGTTTCTGTCTACACTCGACGAATTTTCCAGAGTTCGTCGAACGGAGCTCGACGAACTAGGGATAGTTCGAGAGATATTTGTCGAACGGAGGTCGATGAACGCTCTGTGAGTGAAGTTGTTTTCGTCAAACGGAGATCGACGAATCCACTTCAGAAAACTTTTGTCGAATAGAGCTCGACGAAATGTCTTCAAATCTTCAGACTGAGCTCGACGAATTATTTAACTCTAAATTATTTCGTCGAACCCACATCGAAGAATGTTTTAATTTTCGTGGAATGGAGTTTGTCGATTAATATTCTGGAAAACCCTATATCAATGTTTTCTTCGACCTCCGTCCTGCGCTTTCTATTTCTTTGCACTTGATAGTCGCTTTCTATTGTAGGTACTCTCATGGTGATTCCATCAGGAACCCTTGCTGTGATGAAGTTCGACACCGGCTTTGATGTCGACTTTGATTCGTTTCAGCATTCAGACCCAAATTTTCTGAATATTTTGGAACTTTTGGAAGAGCAGCATCTGAAGAATCTGATGACCACAAGGATCAAACTGTCTGGAACTGAGATTAGAGAATGGGTCTACACATCTTCAACCACAGCGGAGAATACCACGACTGGATCAATTACGGGTAATACTGTTTCTCTATCTCCCGCTGTATTAACTGAAATATTTGGATTGAATAATGGAGAAGATGATCTGGAAATGGATAATGAGGAATATGTTATGATGTTGAGTTTGATGGGTTATACTGGGGATAACCCTAATAAATTATTAAAGAAACACTTATTTGCAGAATTCAAGTTTCTGGCAGACATTGTCGGAAAAGTCTTGCTAGGCAAGAACAATGCACACGATTATATAACCAGGCATCAATTTCTGGTTATGTGTGCAGTGGTTAACAAGAAGCAAGTGGACTGCTCTGAGATCATCTTTGATCTAATAAAGAAAAAGAATAACAAAAAGAAATTTTGTTTTGGAAGGATCCTGGGGATCTTTTTGAAGGAAAAAACTGCTGAATCAATGGTCTCCTAGATCATATTCATCAATGCCAACAAAAGGCTTACATGTGCCTTGTTTGGCAGGTGGGAGAGGACCATAACAAAGCCTTCTAAGACCTTATCCTCTGCCACCAAAGCTTCTGAGAGCATAAGGTATGTAGAAGCCACTCCCCACCCTTCTGAAGAGATCACTCTTTCATCCCCATCTCTTCCAGCGCTCCAAACTCAACTACCCTCCACAGCCCACACAATTATTCAAACTCCCACACCTCCATCTTCCCCATTCATATCTTTCCAACATATACTCATCTTGCTACACCTCCTCCATCTCCACATGGAACACCAGCCTAATCTCCTCATGCTTCACCAGCTCCATCACCACCTTCATCTCCTCTTCCACCCCACTTGTCCTCCATACCATCCTTCAATCTACTGTCATCTCCTCCCAATACTCCTCCTCCTTCAACTGAATCCATCCAGGATGTCCAAATGCAAGATGCTCCTCCTCCATCCTCACCAACATCTACCATCCCTCCAAATGTTTCCACCCAACCACCATCTGAAACACCAACTGAAACTCCGCCACTGGATCCCTCCACCATCTCTTCTGACATTGCCCTCATCACACCCCTCCTCAAAACAATAATAGTAGAGGCCATTACACCTCTTGCTAGTTCCATATCTACCCTATCTGCCAAGATATCTGCCCTCACTGCTGCCCCATCTTCAGTAAGGGGTCTGGCTCTAGTTCCCACTGAAATCAGGCAGGGAGAGATGCTTGATGAAGAAGCTGCATCAGAACCAGTAGCAGATACAACAGCAGAAGCAGCAGCAGACACAACAGTAGTAGCAGCAGTAGTTCCAGTAGAAGTACCAACAGATATAGAAGCTGAGTTAGATTTAATACCAACAGATGCAAAAGTTGAGTTAGATTTAATTGATTTTATTCATTTTATTGTGACTGACAAGGAAATAGATGAGTCAGTAACAGAAAAGATAATTACTACTGTGATTTCATTTTAAATCCCATAGTAGATTTAGTAAATTTGTTGAACATTTTTTGATACTACATATCTGAGGTTTCTTCCAGCAGATTATACTAAGCCATCTTTGACTATTGTCCCCTATTCTTCACCAATAAGTCCTACAGTTGCCAAGCAACTCAAAGACAGTTTTGTTGCTTCAGAGCCTGCAGTCATGCCATCCTCTCTAGAAGCTATTTCTGCTCCAAGCTTTGTGATGGATGACTCTCCTATGTCATATCTTGATGCTTTGATCTTGGCTGATATTGAAGAAGATAATAAGGCAGTTGCTGAAAGCAATGTCATAGACAGCTCTCCAGCTCCAGCTCCTATTGCAGTTTCTCCTCCAGCTCCATCTCGGACTAAGAAACCCATTATTTCTGCTGAGGCCCTGAAAGCTTTGAATGATCTATATGATAATCCTCAAGAGTCTGAAGATGAGGATGATGATGGAGATGATGATTCTGATGAGGATCCAAAGAAGAAAAAAGTGTCTAAGAAGAGGAAGGCACCTCCTCCTCCTGCTCCTAAACCAAATCCAGCAAATCACACTCCCTACTACATTCTTCAGAAGATTACTCCTTATAAGGGAATACCTGCTTGGATGTGGTTATCTAAAAATAAACAGAAAGAGAGAAATAGAAGTAGAAGATATTCCCCTACACCAACTCATAGATATAGGAAGCACCCTCCTCCACCTCCTCCTCCAGCTGCTGGTGCTTCAGGCATAACTTCTCAAAGGATTACCCAATTTCAAACTTATCAAAGACATAAGGGTAGGTCCTCATCCTCAGAAACCAGCCAGCAAAGATAGTATCCTTCTGGCAAGAAGCACCAACCTCAACAACAGCAACAACATCAACAACAAAAACAGCAAAAACTTCCTAAACATCAACAAGCTGAAAGCTCCAATAGACTTCCTTCTCCTCCGGTACCCTTTGAAGATCTAGAAACAGGCACTTCAGCTAGGATGGCAAGGTTCTAAGAACTTGTTGCCCTTTCTATGATCAACAAAGCCAGACCTGAACGAAAGGATCCCCCAGAATATACAAAAATGTCAAAATACAGGAAAGAAGAGCTTAAGAGGTTTGAGAAAGCTAATAAGTTTTTCAATGTTAATGATTATATGAAATTTCACCCTGAAGCAGTAGTCCCCAGAGCCACATCTTTGAATATTTAGGGGCTGTTGATATGACCATGATAAAAGTGCAAGCTTCAGATCCAAACAGAGAAATTATTTTTACTAAGATAGGAGACAAGAGCAAAGAAGAAAAGCCAAAAGAGAAGAAGAAAAAGAAATAAGTTCTGAACTGTTTAATTTCTGTTATGTTTATAACTGTTTTCTTATTTCTGAACAAAGCTTATCTGTTTATATATATCTGCTGCATGTGTTCATTTTTCTCTGCCAGATATATATTTTTCATGCTTTGTATATTTTCAGTTTAGTCTGAGTCTGTAATTAGTGACCTCACCCAAATAGGGGGAGATTGTTGGATCCCTATTTTGATTTCGGCTAGGTTCACTAAGTTAGGATCGTGTGACCCATCATGTATAGCTAGGGTCATAGTTGTGTCCTAGAGTCTAGGCCAAGTCCTTAGTTTCAACATATCATGGACCAGCCATCATCAGACTGACAGAGACTCGAGACTTAGAAAATTTTCAAAGGCTCAGTAAAATGAGTTCCACGTTCACCGAACTCAGGTCGACGATTATCGTCCTCAGCTCGACAATCTCATAGAAAATTCTCTGAGTTGAACTTGACGAACTTGATTCTTTGGTCGACGATCTTTGGACTCTACCTTCAGCATTCCAAGTCCAGACTTTATTCTCTAGACTCTAGTTGACGAACTTGATTCTCTGGTCGATGATTTCTAGATTCTCTACTTCAACTTATTAATCCAGATGCCTCTCATTTTCCTGACTCCAGAATCATCTCCAGTCGACGAATTCAAGATTCTCAGCTCAATGAACTTTGACCACTTTAGCAAGAGTTATCCAACAGTAGTTAGTGGTCCTCAACTCGACGAAACTAATTCTCAGGTCGACGATTTCTGGATACCTCACTTCAACACTTCATTCCAGAAGCATCTGAAATATTCTAAGTCCAGAAATACTTTGCTGAACTTCAGTTGACGAAACCAGTTATCAGCTCGACGAACTCCATACACAGAAAAAGCAAAGTTTCTAAAGAATGCAGTTCTGTTTTAGCTCGACAATCTTGGAACTCAGCTTGATGAACAAAAGTCATCTGGTCGACAAACACAGCTTCTCAGCTTGACAAACTGTGGACTCAGCTCGATGATTTCTATTCTCTATTCGATTAATCCAGACTTAGTTATTTCCTTCGTTTTGTCCCCTTCCTATTGCAATAATCCCTGAGTAATCAATGCTAAAATATTCTCTGAATATAACTGTTAGACAGAGCATTGATTATGGTCTTCTCCAGGATTATTGCTTGCCTTTTTTCCATGGGATAGTTGGGGAAATAATTCAATGCAATTTATTATCAAGGCCGTCAGCATTGATTGCAAAGGATTTCAAATTTCGAAAAACAATTTTTATCATGTAATATAAAAGAGATTTTCTCTCTTTTCCTGCAGAGGAAATAGACACACAGACAAAAATATACAATCAGTATGAATCAAGGAATTCTCTGCTATTTCTTTCACAGATCTCTAGTACAGAGAAGAAGCCCTAGACTAGAAGAACATCTGTTATCTGAAGAAGAAGAACAATCAATCAAAAATCAAGAGTCTTCAGTGTTCAACTCTCCAAGACACTTCAAAGGACGACATCAATTCCATCTGTCAAGAAGTTCCTGAAGATCTTTTCTGGTCAAGGCTTAAAGATTGAAGGCCTATCACCCTGAAGCAAAGCTCCACTTTTTCCTGATCCATTCTACATCTCAGGGGGAGCTATTTGCTAACATCATATCCAATAAGTCTTCTCAGTTGTATATTGAGAAATAGAAGACAATATCATCTCTCACCCCCCACTGTATAAAGGGTTATAACTCCATTCAAAAGTTATTCCTAGTTGCAAATCACCTGACCAAAAGACTTGAGGTTTAGTTTTTGAGCACAAGATCAAAAGCTCATTGGTGTCAGGCACCTGATCAAAAATCTGAGTAGATTCCTACCAGGGTGGTAGAAGAGTGGATGTACCCAGGTTGGGGAACCAGTATAATTTCCTGTGTTGTCTGGTTGCCCTTTCTTTTGTTATTATTATGTTTGTTCTAACTAGGTCTGTTGTGTGTTTGTGGTTATTTATTTGTTATTCTGCAGTTTTTATTTACAATAAAAACTGTAAAGTTTTCTAAAGGATTTTAGGATACTCTATTCACCCCCCTCCAGAGTATTTCAGATCAAACACCTCACTTTCAGTAACAATTCTCATCCTAGGACATGTGAAGTCCTCTTTTCCTTTACATACGAAGCCCGCTCTCGCGAGTTTGCGGTGAGTTGATGCGTTCCTTCGGGTAGACATGAATAGTCCCCGTCGTGTACATGTAAAGTCCGTAATCGAGAATGGATTTAGGCATGATGTGTGAAGCCTACCCGAACAAGTTGGTCTAGATCGGTGATGTTGCATTGCATGAATGGCCGGAGAAGACTCCATGCGAATGTTTATTTTTCGGGTTTTCTACGTGGCAGATTGCAACATGGAGCCTTGGGGATTAACTCCAAGGTCCACCCGGAAAACTGGGCAGTTATGTGATTCTGCCAACATGGTGGCCTGGGAGCTAACTTGAATATAACCGGGTTATGTGAAGTGTGTGATGAAACGGGACTCGGGGAAGCTTGACCCGTGCTAACGGCTTAAGTTGATGTTGCGGGGTGAGCAACTGGTTAGGTGGAACTGTACCCGATCTATATGGTTCAGTTAGAGAGACCTAAAGTACGTGGTACTTGTCGTTGGCATAGATAGAGGGTCTTAGGCAGTGGCCAGAAAGACCAAATGCTCACGAGATATTGTCGTCCAAGGGGCGGTGGTGAGTCAGCGGACTTTGATCGTGTTCACCAAGAATGTGCCCTGAGTGCACGGGGTGTGTGGTCGTGCGTGCCCACACCTATAATGAAGTGTTTATTCACTAAGCTGTTTGGTTATGCTAACAAAGTGCAGGGAAAGAGCATTGCCTCCCCGATTATGGGCGCGTGATCGTTATAATTTGGTCAACATAGCTGACTGTTGCTTTTATTTGCCACCGTTGTGGTGGATTGTTGCTTGCAGGTGCTGCGGATCCGAGCGGTAAATAGCAGGATAAAGCCCAAGTTGCTGAGCCAACTCTCAAAGGCCTAAATTGAGTGTTTAATTATTTTATTCATGTGTGACCTGCCTGCGTGCCGAGGTTTGGAAAACATGTTATTTGAGTAAACAATTTTAAGGATATAAGGCCATGGTACTTGTGTATTGTACTTCATTCCTATTGTTTTGAGTAGTGGACATTCATGCTTGTGGCTGGGTTCTTTATTTTGCAACTTTTAATAATTGCTTCCGCTAGAATGACTCTGTGTAGGACGTTTGTTATTAGTTGGATGGTTTCCATTAAGTAACCACCCGGTCTATCTGTGGTATATGACGTCAGGACCCGATCGGACCTACTGTTATATACTATGTGACAGATAGGGGGCGGTCCAATTTGATATCAGACTACTGGTTTCAGTGAGGCTTAAAATGATTTCATGGGCGAATTCTTTTTTAGGGGTGGTGAGCACATGTGTGTGCATCATCGTTATAACATCAAGAGAACCCATGAATGTCCACTTAGGAATGAAAATACACGTGTTTGAGGAACCTGCGTGTTCCTATAATTGGGTTTTGCAATTTTTTTTGGTCGCTTAACGAGGTTTTGTACAACTATAGGTGACTAGAAGTGGTGCAGGGCCATCAGAACGTCCAGTTTCTGAGGCTAGTAGTGCCCCAAATGATGCTCCTGCAATACCTCGCTCGGCTGAAACAATACGATTGGTTGCCAAAGCAGTGTTTGCCATGATCAATGCGCAGCCGGAAAGCCAAATGCAGCAGCCCGCTCCAACGATGGAGCGGGTACCGCTTTAAAGGGATGAACCGAGAAGAATGGAGCATGTAGTGGTGTAGCCTTTGGTGTCGAGGAGAGAAACTGAAAGACAGCTCAAGCACGTTATGAGCTTTAATCCTCCTGTGTTCTCGGGGTTGGGAACTCTATCTCAAGCTGAAGACTAGCTCTCCCGAGTGAGGAGAGTCCTGACAGCTACTGAAACGGAGGAGTGGAAGATGACCACTATAGCTACATTCCTGTTGGACGGGGATACGAGGCTGTGGTGCGAAGGTCTAGAGCTGCATCTCTTGAGAGGAAGGCAGCTGACAGGCGTCTCGATGGAGGAGTTCTCGAGACTGTTCATGGCAAGGTACCTCCCTTTGGCTCAGAGGATAACATTGGAGAATGAGTTCCTAAAATAGGTGCAAGGAGAGATTTGTGTGGATGAGTATATCCACGAGTTTGCTCATTTGGGTCGGTACGCTAGCTCCACATTTGCGGATGAGGAGCTCAAGACAAACCGTTTCTACAAAGGTCTGAGAGATTACTTGAGACTTCAACTCTCGGGGCCGATGACACAGGGCCTTTTGACCCGGGTCAACATGGCCCGGTCTTTAGAGAAGGATATGAAGAATGTGCAAGCAAAGAAAAACTCTGGTGAGAAGTGGTCAGAGTTCAAAGTAGCGGCTAATACGAAGTATGGGTATCGCAAGTTCAACAAGAGGGCTAGGAATTCGGGTCCAGCCCCTTCTTCTGGTGCTTCTGGGGCGACTACGGGTCGGACCCCGGGCACATATTTTACTTGTGGAAAGCTTGGGCACTTTGCCCGTGACTGCTGGAGCGGACGACCCAAGTCCGAGAGGAAGCCGGGAGCGACTTAAGAAGAGAAGGGCAAGGCTGTTGAGTCAACCGCATCCCATTATGCTCCGGCTTAACCGAGAGTTGATAATATTTGCTAATAGGAGGCTATCAAGCAAGCAGATGTGGTGATAGGTACGATTTAAATTTATAGCTAGTTAATTTTGAAATACTTGTTATGCGTGTGTTACCTTACCACTGCTTGTATAGGATTTGCTTTGATCTGTTAGAATCCGGCGAGAGCACTCTTTGATACGGGAGCTTCACACTCCTTTTTGTCCGAAGGATTCATATCGCGCATCGGAGTACCTTTTTCGATGACGAAGTACAAACTGGATGTGTTGTTGCCCAATGGGTGTTCGATGCATGCGGATAGAATCTGTGGCGTTAAGATTCGTATCGGGAGTCAAGAGTTCCATTTGCAAGCATCGTTACTACCGCTGGTGGAGTTCGACGTAATATTTGGCATGGACAGGCTCTCGGAGCAGCAAGCTTATATCGATTGTGGTCACAAAGAAGTTAAGTTGGGAACAAGTCATGAGACGACTTTTACAGGCTTGAAAGGGTCGAGCAAGACGTTGATGTCTGCTCTTCAGGTGGTGAAGGCGGTTTCTGCTGGTGTAGAGCTGTTCTTTACGCTAGTGGAGGTTACAAAGAATAAGCCTACGTTGCAATGTATTTCTGTTGTAGCTGAGTACCCTGATGTATTCTCTGTCGATCTTCCTGGAGCCCCGCCTCAACGGGAGATTGATTTCACGATTAAGCTAGTGCCAGGTGCGAAACCTGTGTCACGATCTCCATATCGGCTAGCGCCTAAGGATATGATGGAGCTGAAGATGCAACAGCAAGAATTGTTGGAGCAAGGGTATGTGCGTCCAAGTTCATCGCCTTGGAGTGCACCGGTCCTCCTTATAAAGAAGAACGACGGAAGCTTGAGACTTTGTATTGATTATCGGGAGTTAAACAAGCTAACGGAGAAGAACAAGTACCTGATCCCAAGGATTGATGATCTATTTGATCAGTTAGGTGGGTCGACGGTGTACTCAAAGTTGGATCTTAAGTCTGGTTACAATCAGCTGAGAATAAGGGAGAGCGATATTCCTAAGACAACGTTCTATACTAGATACGGGCATTACGAGTTTACGGTCATGCCGTTTGGGCTGACTAATGCGCCGTCAGTGTTCATGGATTTGATGAACAGGACTTTCCAGGTGTACTTGGACCATTTTGTGATCGTCATCATCTACGATATATTGGTATATTCGCAATGTGAGTAGGATCACTTCAAGCATCTTCATTTGGTATTGGAAACGCTGAGGAGGAATCAACTGTATGCCAATTTCTCCAAATGCGAGTTTTGGTTGTCCTCAGTGGCGTTCCTCGGTCATATAGTGAGTGGAGAGGGCATTGCGGTGGATCCGGCGAAGACTGTTGCGATACGAGAGTGGCATGTGCTTTTTACAGTAGCGGAAGTCCGGAGCTATCTTGGGCTTGCTGGCTATTACAGGCGCTTCATGGATAACTTCTCGTAGATAGCGTTACCCCTCACTACTTTGATGAGCAAGGAGCAGAAGTTCGTTTGGACGCCGGAGTGCGCACGAGCTTTTGAGGAGTTGAAGTGTCAGTTTACTATGGCGCATGTGCTGAGATCGCCGAGTTGGACCGAAGGTTTTGAGATCTATAGCGATGCTTCGGGAAGTGGCTTGGGTTGTGTGCTGCTGCAGCATGGAAGTGTGATAGCGTATGGCTCGCGACAGCTAAAAGTTCACGAGTGGAATTATCTGGTCCATGACTTGGAGTTAGCGGCCGTGATTTTTTCCTTGAAGCTGTGGAGGAACTACTTGTAGGGAGTGAAGTTTGATATCTATACCGACCATAAAAGCCTGAAATATTTGTTGGATCAGAAGGATCTAAACATGCGGCAGCGTAGATGGATGGCGTTTCTGGGGGACTACACTTTCAAGATCCATTATGTGCCTGGGAAAGGCAATGCGGTGGAAGACTTGTTGAGTCGCCGGGCCCTAGCTCAAGCCAATTGGCTGTCGGTCCATGATGAGCGGTTGGTTCAGGAGTTGTAGGCGTTGGAGATCTCTTGCGTAGACAAGCAATCGAGTGTTGCAGCGCTATTGAACTAGACAGAAGTTCGGTATGACCTGGCTGATCGGGTTCGAAAGTCTTTGGATGTGGATAGCAGCATGAAGCAGCTCATCATAGAGGCTTTGGATGGGTCAAATTCCCAATATGAGGTTATGGATAGATTGCATTGGAAAGACGGTCGTCTGTGCGTCCAAAATGTGGGCACTTTGTGGGTGGAATTGTTGTACGAGGCGCATCATACCAAGTACACGATTCACCCGGGAAGCACGAAGATGTACCGCGACGTGAAGAAATTATTCTGGTGGCCAGGACTGAAGAAGGATGTGGCACTATACGTGGCGAAGTGTCAGACGTGCGCCTTAGTGAAGGCGGAATGCCAAAATCCGGGAGGATTCTTAAAGTCCTTGCCTATTCCAGAGTGGAGGTTTGATGATATTACTATAGACTTTGTGCACTGGCTTGCAAGGTCATAAAAAGGGAACGATGCCATTTGAGTGGTCGTAGATCGTCTAACGAAGTTGTCGCACTTCATTTCGCATAGGAAGGATGATCCGGTTGAGAAATTGGCAAAGCTGTTTGTGGATAATATTGTGCAGCTTCATGGTGTGCCCCGCAGTATCGTGAGTGACCGAGATGGGAGGTTCACGTCCCATAATTGGAGGCTAGTGCAGCAGATGTTGGGAACAAAGCTGAGTTTCAGCACAACCTTTCATCCGCAGACGGATGGGCAGGCCGAGAGGGTCAATAGGATAATGGAAGACATGCTTCGCATGTGTGTCCTGGACTTCGAGAAAGAGTGGGAAGACCGTCTATACTTGGTGGAGTTCGCGTACAACAATAGCTACCAAGCGAGCATTCAAATGGCGCCCTTTTAGGCCTTCTATAGTAGAAGATGTCGCACGCCGTTGTCTTGGTTGGAAATGGGCTAGTCAAAGTTGTACAAGCGATAAGAGGTGGAAGATGCGACCTCGTTGGTGCGAACCATTCGGGAGAGGTTGCTAATCGCTCAGTACCACCAGGCTAAGTACTATAATGCCAAGCACATGAATGTGGAGTTTGCTATTGGCGACTGGGTGTACTTCAAGATCAAGCCGTTCAAGGGTGTCTCGCGGTTGCGGCGATTGAAGAAGCTAAGCCCGAGGTACCTTGGACCGTTTGAGGTTCTGGAGCGGATTGGTGAAGCAGCTTATCAGTTGAAGCTATCAGTGGAGCTTAGTGGTCTACACAATGTATTCCATATATCAGTACTACGCAAGATGGTGGAAGAGCCATCGCTTGTGATCGCGGTGGACCAAGTGTCAGTGGATAATGGGTTGACGACGAATGTCGAGCCCGTTCGTATTGAGGACTCAGATGTCAAGCGGCTACGCAAAAAAGAGATCAGGATGGTCAAGGTCCGTTGGTACAATTGCGGTCGGGAAGAGCTCTCTTGGGAGCAAGAGCAGACCATGCCTGAGGAGTACCCGGAGTTATTCCACTCAGGTACCATTTAAATTTTGTTTTATCTTTCCTTTATGTAATTTCGGGGACGAAATTATTTTAAGAGGGAGAGAGTTATAACGCCCCGAAACTCAAAAGAGCGATGGGAGGCATTTTGAGCCAAGTTTGGAAATTGGCAGGCACATAGCCTGGGACACAGGTGTGTCCCAGGGCGTGTCGTGCTTGGGTCGACGATCTGGCCGTGAGGTCAATGAATTTTGGAGTTGACGATCGTCGAGCAGCGAACACAGCCTGGGACACGGGCGTGTCACAGGCCGTGTCTTCTCGGGTGGTTGGCCGATTTTATTCAACGGTGAAACACGGCATGGAAGCCCAGGTGTGTTCGGTGGTGACACGGGTGTGTCAAATTGGACACGGGCGTGTCCAAGACAAGTGTGCTTCTCGGGTTGGTGTTGGTCCTGTGTCGATGGAGTAACACGGCTTAGTACACGGCCATGTTCTGGATAACACGGGCGAGTCAAGTTTGACATGGGCGTGTCAAGTTTGACACGGGCGTGTTGGTTGGCCGTGTTCTTTCGGGACGCGTCGGTTTCGACGGCGAATGGGGAACACGGCCCTGGACACAGGCGTGTCACAGGCCGTGTTCGGCCCAGATTTTGCATTTCAGCTCCGAATCTTGGCCGTTCGTTCCATTATTTTGGATCCGATGTCTGGGGGTTATTCCTGGTGAGATATACCCGGGAATAGGGTTGGAAATCCTTCATTTCAACCTACCATTCTCTTTCTGAAGATCTAGAGAGAGGGGAGAGCAAGGAAGAAGAAGGAGGCTAGATCCGGTCACCGGCGGAGCTTCGGGGCTCCAAATCGCGAGCCGACTTCAGATCTATGGAGGCAAAGAGATTGTGGTGCTTTTAATCAGCATACATTTCCATGGAACCAAGGAAAAATTCTAGGGTAATGATTCTCATCCTAGGACATGTGAAGTCCTCTTTTCCTTTGCATAGGAAGCCCGCTCTCGCGAGTTTGCGGTTAGTTGAGGCATTCCTTCGGGTAGACATGAATAGTCCCCATTGTGTACATGTAGAGTCCGTAATCGAGAATGGATATAGGCATGATGTGTGAAGCCTACCCGGACAAGTTCTTCTCGATCGGTGATGTTGCATTTCATGAATGGCCGGAGAAGACTCCGCGCGAATGTTTGTTTTTCGGGTTTTCTACGTGGTAGATTGCAACAGGGAGTCTTGGGGATTAACTCCAAGGTGCACCCGGTAAACTGGGAAGATACGTGATTCTGCCAACATGGTGGCTTGGGAGCCAACTTGAACATAACTGGGTTATGTGAAGTGTGTGATGAAACGGGACTCGGGGAAGCTTGACCAGCGCTGACGACTTAAGTTGACGTTGCGGTGTGAGCAACGGGTTAGGAGGAACCGTGTAACAGCCCAAATTTCGGAAACAGGAATTTTTGGGTGAAACGGCCTGGGACACGGGCGTGTCCCAGGGCGTGTCAGCTGACACGGCCTGCGACACGGGCGTGTCGCAGGGCGTGTCGAGGTTGTGTCGACGATCGGCTTTTGTCTCGACGATTTTTCTCTCGACGATGCGTCGAGAGTGGGCACACGGCCCAGGACACGGGCGTGTCCAAGGCCGTGTCGCATGCTCGACGATTTGTTCTCGACGATCGTCGAGTGTCGAGACGTGATTGTTGAGTGTTGAACACGGCCTGTGACACGGGCGTGTCACAGGGCGTGTCAAATCAGGACGACGAACTCAGCCCGCCGAAGGATTTCGACAGGGCGTGTCTTTGTGCCGTGTCTGGGCACACGGCCTGGGACACGGGCGTGTCACATGGCGTGTGAAGTCTCGGGATGTTTTGGGATTTTTTTTCACCCAGGCACACGGCCACAGACACGGGCGTGTCTGAAGGCGTGTTGGTGACACGGCCCATGACACGGGCGTGTCCCATGGGCGTATCACTGGTTTGGATTAGGCGGTTGACCACCGCTTGAGGCACACGGCCTGGCACACGGCCGTGTCCGAGGCCGTGTCGGGTCAAAATCTGTGTTTTTGGCAGAATCGTGGTCGTCCATTCCTTCAGTCTGGATCCAAGGTGATGAATTGTAAATATACCTATTTTTGTGTACATTAATTTAGTTGTTTTCATTTA
This sequence comes from Platanthera guangdongensis, assembly GCA_039583875.1. NCBI lineage: Eukaryota > Viridiplantae > Streptophyta > Magnoliopsida > Asparagales > Orchidaceae > Platanthera > Platanthera guangdongensis. Next base: position 65,285,120 of record CM077163.1, on the reverse strand, counting down.
TTTTTGTCGTTTTTACTTATTTTTATTCAATAAACTGCTCCTATTTTTGTAAATATTATACTAACTTATTTTATTTTATTTTTCAGGAAAAAATGAAAAATCTGCCAAAATTGACATGTCACGCCCGTGACATATTGGTCACGCCCGTGACCAGGGCGTGACACGTCAAAAACCGTGAAATCTGCAATTTTCGAGAAGCAAAGCCTGACACGCCCGGAGTCACGCCCGTGTCACCCGACACGGGGCGTGACCCAAGCCCGTGTCACTCCACTCGACGAATTCATCTCGACGATCGTCGAGTGTCGACACCAACAGTCACGCCCAGCGTCACGCCCGTGACCTGGGGCGTGACTCAATTTCCGCTCGACGATTTTCAACTCGACACTTTCAGCTCGACATTCGTCGAGTGTCGACACCAGCTGACACGCCCAGAGTCACGCCCGTGACCTGGGGCGTGACCACTGCGCCTGGCCGACAAGACCTGCCCGAAGACTTTCGGCGCGCACCGCGCCCAGATCCACCTGCCTGTCACGCCCCCTGTCACGCCCGTGACCAAGGGCGTGACCACTGCGAGACCGACACGTGTCCAGCCCGAAGTCCACTTTCCCGTCAAATCGCCGGCCGCCTTCTCAAATAGTACTGTCACGCCCCCTGTCACGCCCGTGACCAAGGGCGTGACCCATGTAAATTTTTTCTATAAATTCCAGTCTTCTGCTTAGGATTTCTGTTCCTTTTTTGAACCATTTTGCTTAGGGGTTGTGCTGCCGAAATGCTTCCAAGGCTTATGTAAGGGATAATTTCTCCCCCTCTCCTTAGTTTTATTTTCGTGTCTTTGTAACTCGTCCTTTTATTTAATAAAATGTGTTCTTTTTCTTCTCTTAATATGGCTTTGGAATGGATTAATGCAAATCTCCCCTATGCAATCTTATTTTTCATTTTATTTTAACTTAGTTTTTGTCTTTTTAAAAGGCGTGTGTGAGTGTATGAGTATAGTTTTCACTTTTATGTTTTCATTTTCTTACTTAGTTTTGTTAACTTAGGTTTTTATAGCTTTCTATCTCATTGTTATAAACCCGTAAAATTGATTTCAAAGTGATTTTCATTTCTTTTAAGTTAGATTTTTCTTTTTAGGATGTAAAACCTTTTCATTATTTTCAGTTTATTTTCACTTTTTAATCAGTTTTACGGAGTTATAGAAATGATTATATAGTCGTTTTAATTTTTCATGCACTTTGATTTTCATCAAAAACTTTTTCCTCTTTTAATTTTTTTCGTTCTCTTTTTATGCATTTTTACCGCATTCTAGCGGTAGAAATGTATTCGTTTTAATTTTTCGATCACTTGCATTTTTGCGTTTATTTGCAAACCTTTCTTCCCGTTTAATTTTTATTTCAGCTTTTTATGCATTTCTACCGCATTCTAGCGGTAGAAATGCAGTTGTTTTAATTTTTCGTCAACTTAGGTTTTGTTATTTTTTTTCGCTCATGTATGCACATTTATTTCCGCCTACTCGTTAAGAGTTAAATGGCGCTTGCTTATTTTACTTTCTGTAGAGTGCGTGAGTTTGTAATTTTCTTTATTTCCGCCTACTCATTCGAGTTAAATGACAGGTCTTTATTTTCCCTACTCATTTGAGTAGGATTTGTGTGTGTGCGTTTTCATTTATGTCGAGAGAGCGTGTGCGTGAGTTGCATTTATTTAGTCCTACTCGTTTGAGTAGGACACGCTTTCTTTCTCCCGCCCACGCATTTGCGCCGGGACTCGCAATTTACTGCTTTCTTCAGTCCTACTCGTTTGAGTAGGACTTGCAATTTTCAGCTTTCCTTTACTGCTTTATTTTATCGCTTTCATTTACTGCTTTCCTTTATTGCTTTCTTTTCTGCTTTTTTCGCAAGCCGTCCCCATTCCGATGAGTGGCTAATCGTTCTTAGCCCTCGGCATCGAAGAGCATTGGGACAGATAAAATAGCTTAAAATAACTAAAGGTCTAATCTTTCTAATTGATTAAAAGTACTTAAGGTTTGCCCGGGGTTAACGACGCGTAGGACCACATATCGATGTGTGGGCCCTATTTCCGTTTTCCATACGCTCGCCAAGAGGCCGTGCGTATGGACAGATCACCCCTTGGCAAAGAGAGTTCCGCACTAACCCTCGAGAGAGGAGGCGCGCCAACTCTACCGGATTGGGTTCCCCACCCAATAGCGGGGTTCTTAGCGTAATGCGGGCGTTAAGAGGAATCCTTCGTCGGACGAGAGCCCGGTCGAATAGTCTTAGCGTTCAGGTGAGCGATAGCCCTATAGCTAGGTGAGCTCATTTTAGTGGAACCTCCACGGCCAAGTCTCCGCCTTAATTAATTAGAAATTTAGGAGCTCTTTTTATTTAAAGTCTATTTTAGTTCAATTGTTTTTTCGGTGCCATCGAGCTAAGCTCTTCATCGGCACCACCTTCAAGCTTTCTTTTTATTGCTTTCATTTTCTTTCTGTCATTTTCTGCATTTTATTATATATAAATATCCCGACAAGATAATTATCGGTAAAATAATAGTCCCCTCCAGGGAAGAGTAGAAATAATCGAACCGGACCCGAGAACAATACGACCTCGATATTCCACCCGGAATATCCTGTACTACTCACGATAGGTGCACTTGCCTCCTTTCGTTAAAACTCGATCTAAACCGTTTTATATCCAAATAAATAAATACGCGCGCCCCGTTTTCTTAAATAAAATCACTTCGCCTTTTTCTCAAACAAAACCGCCGGGTCGCCGCGTGACCGTAAATAATTTTGGAGTTTTAACCATCAAGTTTTTGGCGCCGTTGCCGGAGAATTTTTGGTTTCGTTATTTTAAACCCTGGAAATCTATTAATTTTACCTATTTCTATATATAACAAAAATTAAAAATGGCCAACAAAAATATAATAATAATAATAATAAAAACTATAAAAAAAATATTACAAAATTAAAAAAACAAAACAAAAAAATTGAAAAACTTATAAAACTAAAAAAAAAAATTTCTGCAAAACCTTAAAAACTTAAAAAAAACTATAAAACTAAAAACAAAAAAACAAACAAAAAAAAAACAAAAAAAATGAAAAATGAAAAACTTAAAAATATATTTTCCTTATGAAAAAAAAAACAAACAAAAAATTAATAATTTGATTTAAAAAAAAAAATAATAAACCGAAAAAAAAAGTAAGTATATATTTTGTTTAATTTAATTTAACTTATTTTATTTTGATTCGGCGCGGTTCTCACTCTTATGCGCGATAGGGGAGCGCATTTTCTTGCACTCATAAGCTAAGACGTCAGCTTCGAGTCCCACGCACTTGTCACGCCCTACCGCCCACACCCACTCTTTGGCCGAGTGTATCTTTTTTTTGTTTTTATGATTATCTTTTTGCTTTTTTTTCTTTTCTAAATAATGCAGGGTTTCAACCTAGGCCTCCCGCGCTCGTCTAAGGGAAGCTCCTACCCTCCCTTTTTCTTTTTGTACTTATTATATTTTGTATATTAATCGTTCCGTATACTTAGACTGCAACATTGGGGACAATGTTGGGTTTAAGTATGAGGGTGTTTTCCTATATTGCATTTTTTTTATTCTGTACTCATCAAAACTACAAAAAAATTTGCAAAAACTTAAAATCTAAAAAAATTTTTCCTTGTTTTTATTATCATAAAACTTCAAAAAAAATAAAAAATCATAAAACTCAAAAAAAAAAAAAACAAATACTCAAAAAAATTCAAAAAAATCTTTTTACTTCGTAAATATTTTTTGTAAAAAAAAAATCTCTTTCCCCCATCTTCCTTTTTGTAAAAACTTGCGTCTTGCCTGCCCGCGACGTTCGACTCATCGAACCAACCATTCAAATAAGAGTCTGTTCGCGGGGCCGCAATCGAGTTTTTACTTTGCCTTTTTTGTAAAAATCTCTCCTTCCCCCCTATCTTCTTTAAAAATAACACTTCTTTCTCTCCTCTTTCTTGTAAATAACTCCACAAAAACTAAAAATACAAAAAAAATTTAGAAAAACCCAAAAACCCTAAAAAGATAAAAATCTAAAAATCTTAAAAAGATAATAATTAAAACACAAAAAAAAATGATAAAACTCTAAAAAATCAAAAAAATGTTTTGTTAAAATTATGTAACAAAATAATTCGAATATACCATTTCTTAACCCTTTTTGCTTTCCAAAAATCTAGTTTCGAGTTAATTTATATGCGAATTTTAGTTATTCTTTGCTTACTATTCGTTTATTAATTAAAGTTCGATAGATTTAAGTGTCTGGGGTTAAGATTTAAAGATTTTTTTATGTCTTTTCCTTATAATAGGGAACTTGTTTTTCACCACCACTTCTAATTTTATAAATAGAAGCTCGTTTTTTATGTTAGAAAATAACATCCATGGATTTCAATTATTTCTACTTCATGCTTTTAGAAACATTGGAACGTTCATTTTAAAAAGGTTGCTCTCAAAACTTTTTTATTAAAAGCTAGTTTTCTTTTTGAAAAACCTAAACCCACTTCCATTTTTTTTTCGTGTCTTAATTGACATGTTTTCCCTACTTTATCCCTTTAAAAGATCTTATGTCAATGGGAATAAGATTTCATTCCGTAAACATAGGCACCCAATATTTTAAAAAAAGATTATATGTTATGGAGTAAGAGGATAAAATTCATTACTTCTACACATATACATTGGGTTATTTATTTATTATGAAGAAAGAAAAAAAAATTATTATGTGTTAGGAAAATAAGATTTCGTTTTCCTAACTATCCAAAAAGAAAAAAATTGGAGGTTCGAGAAAAAATTACCTCACCTCAATATTCAAGCCTTCTTCATAAACCACCAAACCACTTAGCATATTTCAATGATTCTAGACTTAATTTAAAATTTTTTTGAGAGCATAATTTTTAAATTGCATTATTTCCTTTAACTTCTTTTAAGCTAAAGTTTTTTTTTATATAAATCCAATCCATCTTTGTTAAACTAACAAAAATAAATTTTTGCTTTCTATTTTATTTTATCTAGAAGTCTTTTTGAAACTCTTCCTCTATTCATAACATTTCATAAATTAGGATTTAATTCTTTAACCCCGGATGTTTATTTTGATCTTACTTTTAATTAATTCAAGCGGTAGCTAAACTTAGGATTTCTTTTATTCCTTATAAGTTCATCTCCAACTTTTGCTCTGGAATAGCAAAAGCTTAAGTATGGGGGTATTTGATGAATTGTAAATATACCTATTTTTGTGTACATTAATTTAGTTGTTTTCATTTATTTTTGTCGTTTTTACTTATTTTTATTCAATAAACTGCTCCTATTTTTGTAAATATTATACTAACTTATTTTATTTTATTTTTCAGGAAAAAATGAAAAATCTGCCAAAATTGACATGTCACGCCCGTGACATATTGGTCACGCCGGTGACCAGGGCGTGACACGTCAAAAACCGTGAAATCTGCAATTTTCGAGAAGCAAAGCCTGACATGCCCGGAGTCACGCCCGTGTCACCCGACACGGGGCGTGACCCAAGCCCGTGTCACTCCACTCGACGAATTCATCTTGACGATCGTCGAGTGTCGACACCAACAGTCACGCCCAGCGTCACGCCCGTGACCTGGGGCGTGACTCAATTTTCGCTCGACGATTTCCAACTCGACACTTTCATCTCGATATTCGTCGAGTGTCGACACCAGCTGACACGCCCAGAGTCACGCCCGTGACCAGGGGCGTGACCACTGCGCCTGGCCGACAAGACCTGCCCGAAGACTTTCGGCGCGCACCGCGCCCAGATCCACCTGCCTGTCACGCCCCCTGTCACGCCCGTGACCAAGGGCGTGACCACTGCGAGACCGACACGTGTCCAGCCCGAAGTCCACTTTCCCGTCAAATCGCCGGCCGCCTTCTCAAATAGTACTGTCACGCCCCCTGTCACGCCCGTGACCAAGGGCGTGGCCCATGTAAATTTTTTCTATAAATTCAAGTCTTCTGCTTAGGATTTCTGTTCCTTTTTTGAACCATTTTGCTTAGGGGTTGTGCTGCCGAAATGCTTCCAAGGCTTATGTAAGGGATAATTTCTCCCCCTCTCCTTAGTTTTATTTTCATGTCTTTGTAACTCGTCCTTTTATTTAATAAAATGTGTTCTTTTTCTTCTCTTAATATGGCTTTGGAATGGATTAATCCAAATCTCCCCTATGCAATCTTATTTTTCATTTTATTTTAACTTAGTTTTGTCTTTTTAAAAGGCGTGTGTGAGTGTATGAGTATAGTTTTCACTTTTATGTTTTCATTTTCTTACTTAGTTTTGTTAACTTAGGTCTTTATAGCTTTCTATCTCATTGTTATAAACCCGTAAAATTGATTTCAAAGTGATTTTCATTTCTTTTAAGTTAAATTTTTCTTTTTAGGATGTAAAACCTTTTCATTATTTTCAGTTTATTTTCACTTTTTAATCAGTTTTACGGAGTTATAGGAATGATTATATAGTCGTTTTAATATTTCATGCACTTTGATTTTCATCAAAAACTTTTTCCTCTTTTAATTTTTTTCGTTCTCTTTTTATGCATTTCTACCGCATTCTAGCGGTAGAAATGTATTCATTTTAATTTTTCGATCACTTGCATTTTTGCGTTTATTTGCAAACCTTTCTTCCCGTTTAATTTTTATTTCAGCTTTTTATGCATTTCTACCGCATTCTAGCGGTAGAAATGCAGTTGTTTTAATTTTTCGTCAACTTAGGTTCTGTTATTTTTTTTCGCTCATGTATGCGCATTTATTTCCGCCTACTCGTTAAGAGTTAAATGGCGCTTGCTTATTTTACTTTCTGTAGAGTGCGTGAGTTTGTAATTTTCTTTATTTCCGCCTACTCATTCGAGTTAAATGGCAGGTCTTTATTTTCCCTACTCATTTGAGTAGGATTTGTGTGTGTGCGTTTTCATTTATGTCGAGAGAGCGTGTGCGTGAGTTGCATTTATTTAGTCCTACTCGTTTGAGTAGGACACGCTTTCTTTCTCCCGCCCACGCATTTGCGCCGGGACTCACAATTTACTGCTTTCTTCAGTCCTACTCGTTTGAGTAGGACTTGCAATTTTCAGCTTTCCTTTACTGCTTTATTTTATCGCTTTCATTTACTGCTTTCCTTTATTGCTTTCTTTTCTGCTTTTTCCGCAAGCCGTCCCCATTCCGATGAGTGGCTAATCGTTCTTAGCCCTCGGCATCGAAGAGCATTGGGACATATAAAATAGCTTAAAATAACTAAAGGTCTAATCTTTCTAATTGATTAAAAGTACTTAAGGTTTGCCCGGGGTTAACGACGCGTAGGACCACATATCGATGTGTGGGCCCTATTTCCGTTTTCCATACGCTCGCCAAGAGGCCGTGCGTATGGACAGATCACCCCTTGGCAAAGAGAGTTCCGCACTAACCCTCGAGAGAGGAGGCGCGCCAACTCTACCGGATTGGGTTCCCCACCCAATAGCGGGGTTCTTAGCGTAATGCGAGCGTTAAGAGTAATCCTTCGTCGGACGAGAGCCCGGTCGAATAGTCTTAGCGTTCAGGTGAGCGATAGCCATAGCTAGGTGAGCTCATTTTAGTGGAACCTCCACGGCCAAGTCTCCGCCTTAATTAATTAGAAATTTAGGAGCTCTTTTTATTTAAAGTCTATTTTAGTTCAATTATTTTTTCGGTGCCATCGAGCTAAGCTCTTCATCGGCACCACCTTCAAGCTTTCTTTTTATTGCTTTCATTTTCTTTCTGTCATTTTCTGCATTTTATTATATATAAATATCCCGACAAGATAATTATCGGTAAAATAATAGTCCCCTCCAGGGAAGAGTAGAAATAATCGAACCGGACCCGAGAACAATACGACCTCGATATTCCACCCGGAATATCCTGTACTACTCACGATATGTGCACTTGCCTCCTTTCGTTAAAACTCGATCTAAACCGTTTTATATCCAAATAAATAAATACGCGCGCCCCGTTTTCTTAAATAAAATCACTTCGCCTTTTTCTCAAACAAAACCGCCGGGTCGCCGCGTGACCGTAAATAATTTTGGAGTTTTAACCATCAAGTTTTTGGCGCCGTTGCCGGGGAATTTTTGGTTTCGTTATTTTAAACCCTGGAAATCTATTAATTTTACCTATTTCTATATATAACAAAAATTAAAAATGGCCAACAAAAATATAATAATAATAATAATAATAATAAAAACTATAAAAAAAATATTACAAAATTAAAAAAACAAAACAAAAAAATTGAAAAACTTGTAAAACTAAAAAAAAAATTTCTGCAAAACCTTAAAAACTAAAAAAAAAACTATAAAACTAAAAACAAAAAAACAAACAAAAAAAACAAAAAAAAATGAAAAATGAAAAACTTAAAAATATATTTTCCTTATGAAAAAAAAACAAACAAAAAATTAATAATTTGATTTAAAAAAAAAAAAAAACAAACCCAAAAAAAAAAGTAAGTATATATTTTGTTTAATTTAATTTAACTTATTTTATTTTTATTCGGCGCGGTTCTCACTCTTATGCGCGATAGGGGAGCGCATTTTCTTGCACTCATAAGCTAAGACGTCAGCTTCGAGTCCCACGCACTTGTCACCCCCTACCGCCCACACCCACTCTTTGGCCGAGTGTATCTTTTTTTTGTTTTTATGATTATCTTTTTGCTTTTTTTTCTTTTCTAAATAATGCAGGGTTTCAACCTAGGCCTCCCGCGCTCGTCTAAGGGAAGCTCCTACCCTCCCTTTTTCTTTTTGTACTTATTATATTTTGTATATTAATCGTTCCGCATACTTAGACTGCAACATTGGGGACAATGTTGGGTTTAAGTATGGGGGTGTTTTCCTATATTGCATTTTTTTTATTCTGTACTCATCAAAACTACAAAAAAATTTGCAAAAACTTAAAATCTAAAAAATTTTTTCCTTGTTTTTATTATCATAAAACTTCAAAAAAAATAAAAAATCATAAAACTAAAAAAAAAAAAAAAAACAAATACTCAAAAAAAATTCAAAAAAATCTTTTTACTTCGTAAATATTTTTTGTAAAAAAAAATCTCTTTCCCCCATCTTCCTTTTTGTAAAAAATTGCGTCTTGCCTGCCCGCGACGTTCGACTCATCGAACCAACCATTCAAATAAGAGTCTGTTCGCGGGGCCGCAATCGAGTTTTTACTTTGCCTTTTTTGTAAAAATCTCTCTTTCCCCCCTATCTTCTTTAAAAATAACACTTCTTTCTCTCCTCTTTCTTGTAAATAACTCCACAAAAACTAAAAATACAAAAAATTTAGAAAAACCCAAAAACCCTTAAAAGATAAAAATCTAAAAATCTTAAAAAGATAATAATTAAAACACAAAAAAAATGATAAAACTCTAAAAAATCAAAAAAATGTTTTGTTAAAATTATGTAACAAAATAATTCGAATATACCATTTCTTAACCCTTTTTGCTTTCCAAAAATCTAGTTTCGGGTTAATTTATATGCGAATTTTAGTTACTCTTTGCTTACTATTCGTTTATTAATTAAAGTTCGATAGATTTAAGTGTCTGGGGTTAAGATTTAAAGATTTTTTTATGTCTTTTCCTTATAATAGGGAACTTGTTTTTCACCACCACTTCTAATTTTATAAATAGAAGCTCGTTTTTTATGTTAGAAAATAACATCCATGGATTTCAATTATTTCTACTTCATGCTTTTAGAAACATTGGAACGTTCATTTTAAAAAGGTTGCTCTCAAAACTTTTTTATTAAAAGCTAGTTTTCTTTTTGAAAAACCTAAACCCACTTCCATTTTTTTTTTCGTGTCTTAATTGACATGTTTTCCCCTACTTTATCCCTTTAAAAGATCTTATGTCAATGGGAATAAGATTTCATTCCGTAAACATAGGCACCCAATATTTTAAAAAAAGATTATATGTTATGGAGTAAGAGGATAAAATTCATTACTTCTACACATATACATTGGGTTATTTATTTATTATGAAGAAAGAAAAAAAAATTATTATGTGTTAGGAAAATAAGATTTCGTTTTCCTAACTATGCAAAAAGAAAAAAATTGGAGGTTCGAGAAAAAATTACCTCACCTCAATATTCAAGCCTTCTTCATAAACCACCAAACCACTTAGCATATTTCAATGATTCTAGACTTAATTTAAAATTTTTTTGAGAGCATAATTTTTAAATTGCATTATTTCCTTTAACTTCTTTTAAGCTAAAGTTTTTTTTATATAAATCCAATCCATCTTTGTTAAACTAACAAAAATAAATTTTTGTTTTCTATTTTATTTTATCTAGAAGTCTTTTTGAAACTCTTCCTCTATTCATAACATTTCATAAATTAGGATTTAATTCTTTAACCCCGGATGTTTATTTTGATCTTACTTTTAATTAATTCAAGCGGTAGCTAAACTTAGGATTTCTTTTATTCCTTATAAGTTCATCTCCAACTTTTGCTCTGGAATAGCAAAAGCTTAAGTATGGGGGTATTTGATGAATTGTAAATATACCTATTTTTGTGTACATTAATTTAGTTGTTTTCATTTATTTTTGTCATTTTTACTTATTTTTATTCAATAAACTGCTCCTATTTTTGTAAATATTATACTAACTTATTTTATTTTATTTTTCAGGAAAAAATGAAAAATCTGCCAAAATTGACATGTCACGCCCGTGACATATTGGTCACGCCCGTGACCAGGGCGTGACACGTCAAAAACCGTGAAATCTACAATTTTCGAGAAGCAAAGCCTGACACGACCGGAGTCACGCCCGTGTCACCCGACACGGGGCGTGACCCAAGCCCGTGTCACTCCACTCGACGAATTCATCTCGACGATCGTCGAGTGTCGACACCAACAGTCACGCCCAACGTCACGCCCGTGACCTGGGGTGTGACTCAATTTCCGCTCGACGATTTTCAACTCGACACTTTCAGCTCGACATTCGTCGAGTGTCGACACCAGCTGACACGCCCAGAGTCACGCCCGTGACCTGGGGCGTGACCACTGCGCCTGGCCGACAAGACCTGCCCGAAGACTTTCGGCGCGCACCGCGCCCAGATCCACCTGCCTGTCACGCCCCCTGTCACGCCCGTGACCAAGGGCGTGACCACTGCGAGACCGACACGTGTCCAGCCTGAAGTCCACTTTTCCGTCAAATCGTCGGCCGCCTTCTCAAATAGTACTGTCACGCCCCCTGTCACGCCCGTGACCAAGGGCGTGACCCATGTAAATTTTTTCTATAAATTCCAGTCTTCTGCTTAGGATTTCTGTTCCTTTTTTGAACCAATTTGCTTAGGGGTTGTGCTGCCGAAATGCTTCCAAGGCTTATGTAAGGGATAATTTCTCCCCCTCTCCTTACTTTTATTTTCGTGTCTTTGTAACTCGTCCTTTTATTTAATAAAATGTGTTCTTTTTCTTCTCTTAATATGGCTTTGGAATGGATTAATGCAAATCTCCCCTATGCAATCTTATTTATCATTTTATTTTAACTTAGTTTTTGTCTTTTTAAAAGGCGTGTGTGAGTGTATGAGTATAGTTTTCACTTTTATGTTTTCATTTTCTTACTTAGTTTTGTTAACTTAGGTTTTTATAGCTTTCTATCTCATTGTTATAAACCCGTAAAATTGATTTCAAAGTGATTTTCATTTCTTTTTAGTTAGATTTTTCTTTTTAGGATGTAAAACCTTTTCATTATTTTCAGTTTATTTTCACTATTTAATCAGTTTTACGGAGTTATAGGAATGATTATATAGTCGTTTTAATTTTTCATGCACTTTGATTTTCATCAAAAACTTTTTCCTCTTTTAATTTTTTTCGTTCTCTTTTTATGCATTTCTACCGCATTCTAGCGGTAGAAATGTATTCGTTTTAATTTTTCGATCACTTGCATTTTTGCGTTTATTTGCAAACCTTTCTTCCCGTTTAATTTTTATTTCAGCTTTTTATGCATTTCTACCGCATTCTAGCGGTAGAAATGCAGTTGTTTTAATTTTTCGTCAACTTAGGTTTTGTTATTTTTTTTCGCTCATGTATGCGCATTTATTTCCGCCTACTCGTTAAGAGTTAAATGGCGCTTGCTTATTTTACTTTCTGTAGAGTGCGTGAGTTTGTAATTTTCTTTATTTCCGCCTACTCATTCGAGTTAAATGGCAGGTCTTTATTTTCCCTACTCATTTGAGTAGGATTTGTGTGTGTGCATTTTCATTTATGTCGAGAGAGCATGTGCGTGAGTTGCATTTATTTAGTCCTACTCGTTTGAGTAGGACACGCTTTCTTTCTCCCGCCCACGCATTTGCGCCGGGACTCACAATTTACTGCTTTCTTCAGTCCTACTCGTTTGAGTAGGACTTGCAATTTTTAGCTTTCCTTTACTGCTTTATTTTATCGCTTTCATTTACTGCTTTCCTTTATTTCTTTCTTTTCTGCTTTTTCCGCAAGCCGTCCCCATTCCGATGAGTGGCTAATCGTTCTTAGCCCTCGGTATCGAACAGCATTGGGACAGATAAAATAGCTTAAAATAACTAAAGGTCTAATCTTTCTAATTGATTAAAAGTACTTAAGGTTTTCCCGGGGATAATGACGCGTAGGACCACATATCGATGTGTGGGCCCTATTTCCATTTTCCATACGCTCGCCAAGAGGCCGTGCGTATGGACAGATCACCCCTTGGCAAAGAGAGTTCCGCACTAACCCTCGAGAGAGGAGGCGCGCCAACTGTACCGGATTGGGTTCCCCACCCATTAGCGGGGTTCTTAGCGTAATGCGGGCGTTAAGAGGAATCCTTCGTCGGACGAGAGCCCGGTCGAATAGTCTTAGCGTTCAGGTGAGCGATAGCCCTATAGCTAGGTGAGCTCATTTTAGTGGAACCTCCACGACCAAGTCTCCGCCTTAATTAATTAGAAATTTAGGAGCTCTTTTTATTTAAAGTCTATTTTAGTTCAATTATTTTTTCGGTGCCATCAAGCTAAGCTCTTCATCGGCACCACCTTCAAGCTTTCTTTTTATTGCTTTCATTTTCTTTCTGTCATTTTCTGCATTTTATTATATATAAATATCCCGACAAGATAATTATCGGTAAAATAATAGTCCCCTCCAGGGAAGAGTAGAAATAATCGAACCGGACCCGAGAACAATACGACCTCGATATTCCACCCGGAATATCCTGTACTACTCACGATAGGTGCACTTGCCTCCTTTCGTTAAAACTCGATCTAAACCGTTTTATATCCAAATAAATAAATACGCACGCCCCGTTTTCTTAAATAAAATCACTTCGCCTTTTTCTCAAACAAAACCGCCGGGTCGTCGCGTGACCGTAAATAATTTTGGAGTTTTAACCATCACAAGGGCTGAAGCTTTTTCCTCTTTTTCCTTAAAGGCCGAAATCAGAGAAGGATGCTCATTTTCTTTAGCCTTGAGCTTTCTTCAAGTGAAGAGAGAAAGAGAGAGAGAAAGGAGGAGGAAGAAGGAAAGGGGGCTGATGTTGGTGGTGCTGCGGTTTACCGACGAGAGATCCGAAGCCGGCGTTGCGGAGGAAACGATCGTGCGAGTCTTGCAAGCTTTTGAGGCCATGGCACCGAAGCGGTCGTCAAGGGTAATGACTTTTCTTCCTAGACATGTGAAGGCTTCCTTTTTGGCATATATTTGTGATTCCCCCACCAAGAGGTGGCTGCTTTTCGGAGTCGTTTGGGTGATTCTTGAAATCCCCTTTGTTAGCATATAGATCCGGAAATGGAGTACGGAATAGGCATGCAGTGTGAAGCCCATCTGGACAGGTTTGTCTGGATTGGTGATGTTGCATACGAACCGGAGAAGACTCCATGATAAACGTGTAGAGAAAGACGTGAACGGGTTATGCCTGCGAAAAGGAGTAGCAGGAAGTACTGGGGTGGTAGCCCAGGAAAATAGACATGTGATGGTTTTGGGTCCAACCTGTGAATGAGGCACAGGAAGTACTGGTGGGACCAGGAAAGGCCCTTTTGTGATGCTTGATGTCGTAGGGTGTCCACCTGTGAAGCGAGTAACAGGAAGTACTGGCATGCTAGCTAGGAGAGACCCCTGACATTTGTGCTTGTGCGGTGTCCACCTGTGGAGAGAGTCACAGGAAGTACTGGTGTGCCCAGGAAAGACCCGCTGTTGCTTTGAGCGAAATGGGTATAGAGAAATACCCAGGCTTGAATGCCAAGAACAGGATTGGTGAGACCGACCCGCGCCTTTGATATAGCCATGAGTACACTGTACTCGAAGAAGGCAAGGCGATTTGAGCAACGGGGGGTGGAGGATCCGACCTGCACTATGTCCGTCCGACGTGAGACCAAAAGGTGCGGTCTGTTGGAGCGCATAGCAAGAGTCTTCGGCCTGCGCGCCATAACACAATGGGGGGCTACGGGCCATCCCGGTGTAGGAAGACTAACTCCGGCTGCACGTCATGGAGTAAATGCTCAAGAGAGTTACCGTTGGGTTGTAACCCTGATACGGTGGTGGGCAAGAGGTTGCCAGAACACCAAGAATGTGCCCTGAGTGCACGGACCGTTGGGCCGGGTGGCGAACGGTTGTGATGGCTTGTGTGCGTGAAAGCACATTTTGATGATATAGCTTGCCATACTTGTGATCTAATATGCCTGCAGGGAAGAATACCGCTGCCCCGAGAGAAGGGGTAGGGTCGTTATAATTTGGTCAGCTGAACGCTGACCGTTGCTTTTGTTTGCCACCGGTGGGTGGATTGTCCCTTTACAGGTGCTGGAGAGCCGAGCGGGACGCATAGAGGTTGATGTTCCTGCTGGTGTTGCTGCGATTGCTGCTAGACCTCGAAGGCTAATTGTGTTACTTTTGTGTGTTTTCTTTTATTGTGGCCGGCCTGCGCGCCAATTTGTTTAGGCCACTGTTTAAAAGCCATGTAAGGCCATAAGGCCAACTCTTTGGACTTGTTGTAAGACATTCCTATAGTATATAAAATGTGGAGTTTTATGTTTGGACATTCATGAGGAGTTCTAGTTGTAGTCTAGGCTTCCGCTAGAATGCTTTGCGTTAGGTGCGATGTGCGACTCTGGTATCGTCCTGTACCTTCACCGACTGTTTTGTGCTATATCCTGTGGGGCCCCGGCCGGACCTTCTAGAATATATCAAATGACCGGATGGGGTTGTTACATTTTTGGTATCAGAGGTTGGTTTGGTATTTCCCTCTCGAAGTCGTGGCCGACTTCTTTTGTGGGGTGGCGAGCACGTGTTTGTGCAAACCAAAGTCGACGAATGAACTCCTGAATGTCCATGATAGGAATGCATCTTTGTGTGTTTGAGGAACCTGCGTGTTCTTATTTTGTGTTGATTGCTTGGGTACGACCGCTAATGTGCGTGTCTTGTCCACCTTTAGGTGACACGAAGTGGAGCTAGGCCGTCTGAGTCCCAGCGTTCTGATGAAAGTACGGCACCAGCCGCGGTGCCTACACCTCCACCGTCTGCGGAACATGTGCGATTAGTTGTGGAGGCTTTATTTACCATGATCCAAGGCCTACCCCTTAGGCAGGAACAAGTGGCTGTGAGGCCAGAACAGGTGGGGTAAGGCCTGAACCTGTCGTGGATGTGGCTCCTCGAGCGGCTGAGAAGCAACTAACGTGGTTTATGAGTTTCCATCCGCCTACGTTCTCGGGAGCGGGAACCCCGACGCAGGCTGAGGATTGGTTATCGCGCGTCAAGCGAGTGATGACGGCGATAGGAACGGCGGAGCATCAGAAAGTTACTTTAGCCACTTTCTTGCTTGAAGGAGAAGCTCGTTTATGGTGGGATGAGATGGAGTTGCATCATTTGGCGGGTCGTCCTTTAACCCAAGTGTCGATGGAAGAATTCTCCCAGCTCTTCCTAGCGAAGAACCTTCCTGTGGCTTAGCGGATAGCCATGGAAAATGAATTCCAACGATTGACTCAAGGTGATGGTAGTGTTGACGCCTATTTAAATGAATTTACTCGCTTGGGGCGGTATGCGGGTTCGATATTTGCTGATGGGCAGAGGAAGACTAATCGGTTCTATGAAGGACTGAGGGACGAGCTGAGGTTCCTTGTGTCCAGTTCTGTGAACCAAGGTTTCCAAGCGTTGGTTGACACTGCGACTGCGTTGGAAAAAGACATGAAGAGGGTGCAAGGGAAGAGGGCGTTCGTTATGACGCAACCGGAGTGGAAGGCGCCCCGATTGGGAAAACCATTTTATAAGAAGAGATGGGGTAAGAAGTCCAAGCCTAGTGGACAAGCTCCTTCATCAGTTGCCACGGGAGAAACATCAGGGGAAACTTCCAAGCCAGACACTCGTATCTGCTTCAATTGTGGTCGGATGGGGCATATTGCGCGAGATTGTCGGATGCCGCCAAAAAGTGAAAAGAAGGCGGGAGCATCTTATGTGGAAAAAGGAAAGGCGGTGGTGGATTCCTCTGCCTCGCAGGCGCAACCCCGGGTCTACAATCTTGACCTGCAAGAGGCCATCAAGCAGAGTGATGTTGTCACATGTATGAGTTAGTTTTGCATATGCTATTGTTTGTATACTTCGCTGAGTACCCCTATGTTTGTGGTTTGTGTGTGTGACATGTTTGTCATAGGCTTTGTAATGATTCGGGACACGCTGGCGCGAGCACTGTTTGATACAGGGGCATCACATTCTTTTCTGTCTCGTGAGTTTCTTACGCGGCTTGGGATACCCAGTCGTGCAAAGACAGATATCGTCAGAGTGGTGTTGCCGAATGGCTGTTGGATGCTTGCGGATCAAGCTTGCGATGTGGCGGTTCAGTTAGGAAGTCGGGATTTTTGTTTAACCGCATTTGTTTTGCCCATATCGGAATTCGATGTGATTTTTGGGATGGATTGGCTTGCGGAGCAACATGCTATGATTGATTGTCAGTCCAAAGAAATCACCTTGGACCAGAATACCGAACAGGAGACCAAGTTCGCGGGTATGCGAGGAGTAGGCGGGACATTGATGTCTGCACTCCAGGTAGTCAAAGCTGTTCGGAAAGGTGCGGAGTGTTACTTTGCACTGATTCAGGCTGTTGAGCCTAAGGCCAGTGTGTCTGAGGTTCCGATTGTGGCAGAATTTGCCGATGTGTTTCCCACGGATCTCCCTGGGCTACCACCCCAGCGGGAGATTGACTTCACGATCGAGTTGGTGCCAGGTGCGAAACCAGTGGCCCGCTCGCCATATCGCGTTGCGCCTAAAGAGATGGCTGAGTTGAAGGTTCAACTACAAGAAATGCTAGAGCAAGGTTATATCCGCCCAAGTATGTCACCTTGGAGCGCGCCTGTGCTTTTTCTAAAGAAGAAAGATGGTCGGTTATGGTTGTGTATTGCTTACCGTGAACTGAATAAGCTGACTGAGAAGAATAAGTATCCTATATCTCGGATTGATGAGCTATTTGATCAGCTGGTAGGCTCGACCGTCTATTCGAAGTTGGACCTTAAGTCTGGTTATTACCAGTTAAGAATTCGGGAAGGTGACATTCCCAAAACCGTATTTGGAACGCGTTATGGGCACTATGAGTTCACAGTCATGCCCTTTGGATTGTGCAATGCGCCCTCGGTGTTTATGGATCTGATGCACCGTATTTTTCGTGAGTACCTTGATCTGTTTGTGATAGTGTTCATTGATGACATCCTGGTATACTCGAAGTCCAAAGCTGAGCATGAGATTCACTTGAGGTTGGTGTTGAACACGTTGAGGCAAAATCAGCTATATGCCAAGTTCTCGAAGTGCGAGTTTTGGCTATCGTCAGTGGCATTTTTGGGCCATGTGGTGAGTGGAGCGGGCATTGCAGTGGATCCAGCGAAGATAAGAGCCAT
This sequence comes from Platanthera guangdongensis, assembly GCA_039583875.1. NCBI lineage: Eukaryota > Viridiplantae > Streptophyta > Magnoliopsida > Asparagales > Orchidaceae > Platanthera > Platanthera guangdongensis. The sequence continues at coordinate 65,267,298 of CM077163.1, read as the reverse complement.
ACAAGAGTGGCCAATGTTGTCTTTCGTAGCCGAGGTCAGGAGTTTTCTTGGACTTGCGGGCTACTATAGAAGATTTGTGGAAAATTTCTTGCGGATCGCTTTGCCACTAACCACCTTGACGCGAAAAGATCAGAAGTTCGTTTGGACGCCAGAGTGCGCACGAGCTTTTGAAGAGCTGAAGGTTCGGTTGACCACGGCGCCGGTGTTGACTCCGCCACATGGAACCGATGGATTTGTGATTTATAGTGATGCCTCACGGAGCGGCTTAGGCTGCGTTCTTTTGCAGAACGGAAAGGTGATTGCTTATGGCTCACGCCAGCTAAAGGTGCACGAACGAAACTTTCCCGTCCATGATTTGGAACTAGCGGCGGTGATTTTTGCACTCAAGCTGTGGCGACACTACCTTTATGGAGTGAAGGTGTAGATCTATACCGATCATATGAGCCTAAAGTATCTCTTGGAGCAGAAAGACTTGAATATGCGACAACGAAGGTGGTTGGAGTTCCTTGGGGACTACACTTTCGAGATTCACTATACGCCCGGGAAGGGGAATGTTGTCGCGGATGCCTTGAGTCGGCAAGTTCCGGCTAGAGCAAATTGGTTACAAAGGCATGATGAACGTCTTATCCAGGAGCTGGAGGCGTTGGAGATCTATTGTGTTGACAAGAATTCCACTGCCATTGCATGTTTGAACTGGACTGAGGTGCAATGTGACCTTGCGGACCGCGTTCGACGGGCAACAGAGTTGGATGAAGATCTCTTGCGCTATGTGAATGAAGGGCCAGAAGGCAAATTTACCTAGAATGACGGTCTTTTGCGAAAAGAGGGCCGTTTGTGCGTCCCAAATGTGGGGAAACTGAGGAAAGAACTGATGTATGAAGCGCATTATACCAAATATTCCATTCACCCCGGGAGCACAAAGATGTTCGACGATATGAAGAAGCTTTTCTGGTGGCCAGGACTCAAGAAAGATGTTGCCCTTTATGTATCCAAATGCCAAACATGTGCGATGGTGAAGGCGGAATGCCAAAAGCCGGGCGGTTATTTGAAGTCACTGCCGATCCCAGTGTGGAAATTTGATGATATTTCCATGGATTTTGTGCATGGGTTGCCACGATCTCAGCGAGGAAATGATTCCATTTGGGTGATTGTTGACCGGCTAACAAAGGTAGCACATTTTCTCCCGAACAGGCAGGATGATTCGGTTGAAAGTTTGGCAAAGTTATATGTTGATCAGATTGTGCGGCTTCACGGTGTTCCTCGGAGCATCGTAAGTGATCGAGATGGGCAATTCACGTCAAAGGATTGGAGGCTAGTTCACCGACTGTTGGGCACGAAATTGACTTTCAGTACGGCCTTTCATCCCCAAATGGATGGCCAAACTGAACGTACCAACAGAACAATGGAGGACATGCTCTAAATGTGCGCCCTTGACTTTGGAAAGAGATGGGAAGATCATCTCTATATGGTCGAGTTTGCATATAATAACAGCTACCAGGAAAGTATTGGGATGGCACCATATGATGCTCTATATGGAAGGAAGTGTCGTACTCCCTTGGCTTGGATAGAAGCAGGTGAAGCCCGGGTTGTTAAACCAAATGAGGTGGATGAAGCAAACTCAACCATTCGGACTATTCGAGAGAGATTGCTTATTGCTCAAGATCGACAAGCGAAGTACTACAACGCCAAGCACCGGAACGTAGAGTTTGCGGTTGGCAATTGGGTCTACTTGAAGATCAAACCATTCAAAGGTGTCTCCAGGATTCGACGATTGAAAAAGTTGAGTCCAAGATATTTGGGTCCTTTTGAAGTGGTTGAGCGAATTGGCGAAGCGGCTTATCGGCTAGCTCTGTCGGCAGACTTGGGTGGGTTACATGATGTCTTTCACATCTCGGTACTTCGGAAGGCCGTGAAAGATCCAGCTCAAGTGATCGCGGATGATAGTGTGCCGGTGGAGTATGGGCTAACAACGAGAGTTAGACCCATTCAGATCGAAGATCGAGCCGAGAAACAGTTGTGGAACAAGACGGTCGGTATGGTAAAAGTCTGGTGGGACAACTGCGGTCGTGAAGAGCTGACATGGGAGCGCAAGCAAACCATGCGAGCAGAGTTCCCTGAGCTGTTTGTGTAATTTGTAGCGAAAATAAACTTTTATATATGTTATCACATTTTTCTTGTTATTTTATGTTGCATTCCTGTCTTTGAATTTCGAGGACGAAATTTCTTGTAGGAGGGGAGGATTGTAACAGCCCAAATTTCGGAAACAGGAATTTTTGGGTGACACGGCCTGGGACACGGGCGTGTCCCAGGGCATGTCAGCAGACACGGTCTGCGACACGGGCGTGTCGCAGGGCGTGTCGAGGTTGTGTCGACGATCGGCTTTTGTCTCGAAGATTTTTCTCTCGACCATGTGTCGAGAGTGGGCACACGGCCCAGGACACGGGCGTGTCCAAGGCCGTGTCGCATGCTCGACGATTTGTTCTCGACGATCGTCGAGTGTCGAGACGTGAGTGTTGAGTGTTGAACACGGCCTGTGACACGGGCGTGTCACAGGGCGTATCAAATCAGGACGACGAACTCAGCCCGCTGAAGGATTTCGACAGGGCGTGTCTTTGTGCCGTGTCTGGGCACACGGCCTGGGACACGGGCGTGTCACAGGCCGTGTGAAGTCTCGGGACGATTTGGGATTTTTTTTCACCCAGGCACACGGCCACAGACACGGGCGTGTCTGAAGGCGTGTTGGTGACACGGCCCATGACACGGGCGTGTCCCATGGGCGTATCACTGGTTTGGATAAGGCGGTTGACCACCGCTTGAGGCACACGGCCTGGCACACGGCCGTGTCCGAGGCCGTGTCGGGTCAAAATCTGTGTTTTTGGCAGAATCGTGGTCGTCCATTCCTTCAGTCTGGATCGAAGGGCTGAAGCTTCTTCCTCTTTTTCCTTAAAGGCCGAAATCAGGGAAGGATGCTCATTTTCTTTGGCCTTGAGCTTTCTTCAAGTGAAGAGAGAAAGAGAGAGAGAAAGGAGGAGGAAGAAGGAAAGGGGGCTGTTGTTGGTGGTGCTGCGGTTTACCGACGAGAGATCCGAAGCCGGTGTTGCGGAGGAAACGATCGTGCGAGTCTTGCAAGCTTTTGAGGCCATGACACCGAAGCGGTCGTCAAGGGTAACGACTTTTCTTCCTAGCCATGTGAAGGCTTCCTTTTTGGCATATATTTGTGATTCCCCCACCAAGAGGTGGCTACTTTTGGGAGTCGTTTGGGTGATTCTTGAAATCCCCTTTGTTAGCATATAGATCCGGAAATGGAGTACGGAATAGGCATGCTGTGTGAAGCCCATCTGGACAGGTTGGTCTGGATTGGTGATGTTGCATACGAACCGGAGAAAACTCCGTGATAAACGTGTAGAGAAAGACGTTAACGGGTTATGCCTGCGAAAAGGAGTAGCAGGAAGTACTAGGGTGGTAGCCCAGGAAAATAGCCATGTGATGGTTTTGGGTCCAACCTGTGAATGAGGCACAAGAAGTACTGGTGGGACCAGGAAAGGCCCTTTTGTGATGCTTGATGTCGTAGGGTGTCCACCTGTGAAGCGAGTAACAGGAAGTACTGGCATGCTAGCTAGGAGAGACCCCTGACATTTGTGCTTGTGCGGTGTCCACCTATGGAGAGAGTCACAGGAAGTACTGGTGTGCCCAGGAAAGACCCGCTGTTACTGTGAGCGAAATGGGTATAGAGAAATACCCAGGCTTGAATGCCAAGAACAGGATTGGTGAGACCGACCCGCGCCTTTGATATAGCCATGAGTACGTTGTACTCGGAGAAGGCAAGGTAATTTGAGCAACGGGGGGTGGAGGATCCGACCTGCGCTATGTCCGTCCGACGTGAGACCAAAAGGTGCGGTCTGTTGGAGCGCATAGCAAGAGTCTTCGGCCTGCGCGCCATGACACAATGGGGGGCTACGGGCCATCCCGGTGTAGGAAGACTAACTCCGGATGCACGCCATGGAGTAAATGCTCAAGAGAGTTACCGTTGGGTTGTAACCCTGATACGGTGGTGGGCAAGAGTTTGCCAGAACACTAAGAATGTGCCCTGAGTGCACGGACCGTTGGACCGGGTGGCGAACGGTTATGATGGCTTGTGTGCGTGAAAGCACATTTTGATGATATAGCTTGCCATACTTGTGATCTAATATGCCTGCAGGGAAGAATACTGCTGCCCCGAGAGAAGGGGTAGGGTCGTTATAATTTGGTCAGCTGAACGCTGACTGTTGCTTTTGTTTGCCACCGGTGGGTGGATTGTCCCTTTACAGGTGCTGGAGAGCCGAGCGGGACGCATAGAGGTTGATGTTCCTGCTGGTGTTGCTGCGATTGCTGCTAGCCCTCGAAGGCTAAATGTGTTACTTTTGTGTGTTTTCTTTTATTGTGGCCGGCCTGCGCGCCAATTTGTTTAGGCCAATGTTTAAAAGCCATGTAAGGCCATAAGGCCAACTCTTTGGACTTGTTGTAAGACATTCCTATAGTATATAAAATGTGGAGTTTTATGTTTGGACATTCATGAGGAGTTCCAGTTGTAGTCTAGGCTTCCGCTAGAATGCTTTGCATTAGGTGCGATGCGCGACTCTGGTATCGTCCTGTACCTTCACCGACTGTTTTGTGCTATATCCTGTGGGGCCCCGGCCGGACCTTCTAGAATATATCATATGAACGGATGGGGTTGTTACAAACCGTACCCGATCTATGTGGTTCGGTTCAAGAGACCTAAAGTACGTGGTACTCGCCGTTGGCATAGATATGAGGCTTAGGCACTGGCAAGAAAGACCAAATGCTCACGAGATATTACCGTCCAAGCAGCGGTGGTGAGTCAGCGGAATTTGACCGTGTTCACCAAGAATTTGCCCTGAGTACACGGGGTGTGTGGCCGTGTGTGCCCACACTTGTGATGAAGTGTTTATTCACTATGTTGTTTGGTTATGCTAACAAAGTGCAGGGAAAGAGCATCTCCGCCCCGATTATGGGGGCGGGATCATTATAATTGGTCAGCATAGCTGACTGTTGCTTTTGTTTGCCACTGTTACGGTGGATTGTTGCTTGCAGGTGCTGCGGATCAGAGCGTTAAATAGCGGGCTAAAGCCCAAGTTGCTGAGCCGGCCCTCGAAGGCCTAAATTTAGTGTTTACTTGTTTTATTCATGTGTGACATGCCTGCGTGTCGAGGTTTGGAAAACATGTTATTTGAGTATACAATTGAAAGGCCATACGGCCATGGTACTTGTGTATTGTACTTTACTCCTATTGTTTTGAGTAGTGGACATTCATGCTTGTGGCTGGGTTCTTTATTTTGCAACTTTTAATAATTGCTTCCTCTAGAATGACTCTGTGTAGGACGTTGGTTATTAGTGGATGGTTTCCATTGAGTAACCACCGGTCTGTCTGTGGTATATGGCCTCGGGCCCCGGCCGGACCTACTGCTATATGATATGTGACGGATAGGGGGTGTTACACTAGGATCTGGCCAATCGAGGAAGCTAGAAGCCTGAATGAAATATCTACTGAGGCTCTCTCAGGCAAGATCAAATCTTATGAGCAGCTCATAAAGACAAGAGAAGCAGCTGAGCAAAAGACCTCCTCATTAGGATGGAAGGAGCAAAAAATTGCTTTCAAGGCATCTGAAGTACTAGAAGCTCCTCCAATATATGATGAACTCCTAAGCTTGCTAGCCAAAAGATTTTATAAGATGACCAGAAAATACTTCAGAATAAAGTCATCTAGACAAGATGACAAACCAAGATTTGACCAAATTCCTACCAAGGCGATTGTCTGCTTTGGTTTCAAAAAGCCTGGACACATTCTTCCTGAGTGTCCAGAGAATCAGAAGAAGGAGAGAAGAAGAGACAAGGACTCCAGAAAACACTACAGCTAGCCCTCTTCCAGCAAACATAAGAATAAGGAAAAAGGGTTTGCTGCTGAGACCTGGAGTGAAACAAAAGAAGAATCTTTATCTTCCATCTCCATTGAAGATGAGGAAGAAGCTTAAGCAAAAGAGGTTTGCTTGATGTCCATCAATGCATCAGGCAACCCTTCAGAAGCTGAAGATTCAGAAAATGAAGACTATGAATCTGAAGGGGATCAGGTAGTATCCTCATTTCATTTTAATTCAGATCATTTCAAAACTGAATTTAAATTATTATGTAATGATCTAATCAAATCTAATAAGAAAATCAAACTTCTCAGAGATAAGCTTATTGAACAGGAAAACCTATTATCTGAAAATATTGAACTAAAAGATAAAGTAGTTATAGCTTCTGAATAGATTAATTGTAACGCCCCGAAACTCAAAAGAGCGACGAGAGGCGTTTTGGGCCAAATTTGGAATTTGGTAGGGGCACACGACCTGGGATACGGGCGTGTCCCAGGGCGTGTCTGGCTCGAGTCGACGATTTGGCCTTGAGGTCGATGAATTTTGGAGTCGACGATCGTCGAGCAGCGAACACGGCCTGAGACACGGGCGTGTCGCAGGGCGTGTCGAGCTCGTGTCAATGATCGTCCCTGGAAGTCGACATTTTCGCTCGATAATGTGTCGAGACAGGGAACACGGCCTAGGACATGGGCATGTCCAAGGCCGTGTCAGGAGGTCGAGGAACTGCACTCGACGAAGTGTCGAGACAGTGAACATGGCCTGTAGCCCAAGCGTGTTCGGGTTTGACACAGGTGTGTCAAATAGGACACGGGCGTGTCCAAGACCCATATGAGTCTCGGGTTGGTGTGGGTCCTGTGTTGATGGGGGAACACGCCCGAGAACACGGGCGTGTACTGAATGACACGAGCGTGTCAGGTCTAACACGGGTGTGTCAGATGCCCGTGTGTTTTTTGAGATGCGTCTATTTTGACAGCGAATGAGGGACACGACCCTGGACACGAGCGTGTCACAGGCCATGTTCGGCCCAGATTTTACTTTTCAGCTACGAATCGTAGTCGTTCGTTTCCTTATTTTGGGATCCGATGGTTGGGGGTTGTTACTACTGGTATATACCCGAGATTGGGCCTTTGAAACTCTCATTTCACTTGAGTGGTTCTCTTTCTAGTTCTAGAGAGAGGGGAGAGCAAAGGAGGAAGAAGAAGCCTAGATCCGGTCACCGGCGGAGCTTCGGAGCTCCAAATCACGAACCTACTTCAGATCTACCGAGGCAAGGAGAGTGCGGTGCTTTTCATCCGCTTACATTTCCATGGCGCCAAGGAAGAATGCTAGGGTAACGATTCTCTACTTGAGCATGTGAAGCTCTACTTCTTTTGCATAGGGAAGCCCGCTCTCGCGAGTTGCGGTGAGTTTGAGGCATTCCTTTGGGTAGACATGAATAGTCCACTTTGTGTACATGTAGAGTCCGTAATCGAGAATGGATATAGGCATGATGTGTGAAGCCTACCCTGAAAAGTTGGTCTAGATCGGTGATGTTATATTGCATAAATGGCTGGAGAAGACTCCGTGTGAATGTTTGTTTTTTGGGTTTTCTACGTGGTAGATTGCAATAGAGAGCCATGGGGATTAACTCCAAGGTGCACCCGAAAAACTGGGCAGATGCGTGGTTCTGCCAACATGGTGGCCTGTGAGCCAACTTGAACATAACTGGGTTATGTGATTATATGGGAGATAAGGGACTCAGGGAAGCTTGACCGGCACAGACGACTTAAATTGACGTTGTGGTTGTGAGCAACTGGTCAGGTGGAACCGTACCCGATCAATGTCGTTCGGTTAAAGAGACCTAAAGTTACTTGGCACTTACCGTTGGCATAGATGGAGGGTCTTAGGCAGTGGCAAGAAAGACTAAATGCTCACCAGAGATTGCCATCGAGGGGACGGTGGTGAGTCGGCGGACTTAGACCGTAATCACCGAGATTGTGCCCTGAGAGCACGGGGTGTGTGGCCGTGCGTGCCAACACCTGCGATGCAATGTATTTATATACTGCTTGGTTATGCTAATAAAGTGCAGGGAAGGAGCATCGCTGCCCTGAATTGGGGGCGGGATCGCTATAATTTGGTCAGCTTTGCTGACCGTTGCTTTCGTTTGCCACTGTTGCGGTGGATTGTGCTTGTAGGTGCTACGGAGCCGAGAGGTAAACAGCGGGCTAAAGCCCAAGTTGCTGAGCCGGCCCTCGAAGGCCTAATTTTGAGTGTTTTATTTTATTCATGTATGGCCGGCCTGCGTGTCGAGGTTTAAAATACATGTAATTTGAGGAAAACAATTGTAAGGACATAAGGCCAGTACTTGTGTATTTGTACTTCATTCCTTTTGGCGTATTAGTGGACATTCATGCTAGTGTTGGGTTCTTTATTATTACAACTAATAAAATTTCTTCCGCTAGAGTGACTCTGTGTAGGATGTTGGATTGGTTGGATGGTTTCCATTGAGCAACCACCCGGTCTGTCTGTGGTATATGGCGTCAGGCCCCGGCGGGACCTACGGTTATATGCTATGCGACGGATAGGGGGTGTTAGAATTTGGTATCAGACTACTGGTTTCGGTCAGGCTTAAAATGAATTCGTGGGCGTATTCTTTTAAGGCGTGGTGAGCATATGCGTGTGCGTCATCATTATAACAACAAAAGAACCCATGAATGTCCACTTAGGAATGAAAAAGACACGTGTTTGAGGAACCTGTGCGTTCCTATAATTGCATTTTGCATGTTTGTTTGGTCGCTTAACGGTGTTTTGTACCACTATAGGTGACCAGAAGAGGTGCTGGGCCGTCGGAATGCCGAGTTTCTGAGGCTAGAAGTGCACCAAATGATGCTCCTGCAACACCTCCATCGGCTGAGACCATATGATTGGTGGACGAAGCAGTGTTTTCTATGATCAATGCGCAGCTTGCAAGGCAAATGCAGGAGCCCGCTCCTGCGATGGAGCAGGTACCTCTTCCAGAGGTTGAGCCGAGAAGAGTGGAGCAGGTAGTAGTAGAGCCGTTGGTGCCAAGGAGGGCAACCCAGAGACAGCTCAAACATGTCATGAGCTTTAATCCTCTGGTATTCTCGGGGTTGGGAACCCCATCTCAACCTGAAGACTGGCTCTCCTGTGTGAAGAGAGTCTTGACAGTGACGGAGACGGAGGAGTGGCATATGACCACTATAGCTACGTTCCTGTTGGATGGAGACGCTAGGCTGTGGTGGGAGGTTTTGGAGATGCATCTATTGAGAGGAATGCAACTTACAGACATCTCGATGAAGGAGTTCTCGAGACTGTTCTTGGCTAGGTACCTCCCTTCGACTCAGAGGATAGCTTTGGAGAATGAGTTCCAGAGGTTGCTACAATGAGAGAGTAGCATGGATGAGTATCTCCACAAGTTTACTCGGTTGGGTCGTTATGCTAGCTCCACCATCGCGGATGAGTAGCGTAAGACCAACCGTTTCTACGAAGGTCTAAGAGATGACTTGAGGCAATTACTCTCAGGGCCGATGACGCAGGGTTTCTTGACCTTGGTCAACACGACCCGGTCCTTGGAGAAGGACATGAAGAATGTTCAAGCGAAGAAGAGCTTGGGTGATAAGAGGATTGAGTTCAAGGTGCCTGCTAACTCAAAGTCTGGGAACCGTAAGTTCTTTAAGAAGGCTAGGACTTCGGGTCCAACTCCATCTTCCGGTGGTTCTGGGGAGACTACGGGTCGGACCCCGGGTGCATGTTTCACTTGTGGGAAGCTGGGGCACTTTGCCCGTGACTATTGGAGCGGACGTCCCAAGTCCGAGAGGAATCCGGGAGCAACTTATGAATAGAAGGGCAATGCGGTGGAGTCAACCGCATCCCATTATGCTCCGGCTCAACCAAGGGTTTATAATCTTGGCCAATAGGAGGCCATCAAACAAGCGGATGTGGTGACAGGTACGGTTTAATTTGTAGCAAGTTAAGTTTCTTTAAATATATGTTATGCGTATGTTACCTTACCACTTCTTCTTTAGGTTTTGTTATGATTTTTGAGTTTCCGGCGAGAGCACTCTTTGATATGGGATCTTCACAATCCTTCTTGTTCGAAGGATTCATATCGAGCATCGGAGTACCTTCTTCGATGGCAAAGGACAAGTTGGATGTGTTGTTACCGAATGGGTGTTCGATGCGCGCGGATAAATTCTGCGGTATTAAGATTCGCATTGGGAATCAAGAGTTCGATTTGCAAGCATCGTTACTACCATTGTTGGAGTTCGACATTATATCTGGCATGGACTGGCTCTCGGAGCAGCAAGCCTATATTGATTGCGTCGCAAATAAGTCAAGTTGGGAGCAAGTCGTGAGATTACTTTTACGGGCTTGAAAGGGTCGAGCAAGACGTTGATGTCTGTTCTTCAGGTGGTGAAGGTGGTTCATGCTGGTGTAGAGCTGTTCTTTACACTAGTGGAGGTTGCAAAGCCGAAGCCTACGTTGGATAGTATTTCAGTGATAGCTGAGTACCCTGATGTGTTCCCCGCAGATCTTCCTGGAGCCCCGCCTCAACGGGAGATAGATTTCACTATTGAGCTAGTGCAAGATGCAAATCCTGTGTCACGATCTCCGTATCGGCTAGCGCCTAAGAAAATGGCGGAGCTGGAGGTGCAACTTCAAGAGTTGCTGGAGCAAGGGTTTGTGCGTCCAAGTTCGTCATCTTGGAGCGCACCGGTCCTCTTTGTAAAGATGAAGGACGAGAGCTTGAGACTTTGTATTTATTATCGGGAGTTAAACAAGCTAATGGAAAAGAACAAGTAACCAGTCCCAAGGATCGATGATCTTTTTGATCAGTTGGTCGGGTCGACGGTGTACTCTAAGTTGGATCTCAAGTCTGGTTACTATCAGCTGAGGATAAGGGAGAGTGATATCCCTAAGACAGCGTTCAGTGCAAGAAACGAGTATTACGAGTTTACGGTCATGCCGTTTAGGCTGACGAATGCACCGTCAGTGTTCATAGATTTGATGAACGGGACCTTTAGCGAGTATTTGACCATTTTGTGATCGTCTTCATCAACGATATTTTGGTGTACTTGCAGAGTGAGGAAGATCACTTCAGGCATCTTTATTTGGTTTTGGTGACGCTAAGGAGGAATAAATTGTACGCCAAGTTCTCGAAGTGCGAGTTTTGATTGTCCTTAGTGGCGTTCCTTGGTCATATAGTGAGTGTGGAAGGTAATGCAGTGGATCCGGCAAATATTGTTGTGATACAAGAGTGGCCTGAGCTTTCTACGACAGCGGAAGTCCGGAGATTTCTGGGGCTTATCGGCTATTATAGGCGCTTTGTAGAGAACTTCTCACGGATAGAGTTACCTCTCACTACTTTGACGAGGAAGGAGCAGAAGTTCGTTTTGACGCCGGAGTGCGCGCGAGCTTTTGAGGAGTTGAAATGTCGGTTGACTATGGCGCTTGTGTTGAGTTCACCGAGTTGGACCGAAGGTTATAAGATTTATAGCGATGCTTCGGGCAGTGGTTTGGGTTGCGCGCTACTGCAACATGGAAGCGTTATAGCATATGGCTCCAGACAACTGAAAGTGCACGAGAGGAATTATCCGGTCCATGACTTGGAGTTAGCAGCCGTGATTTTTGCCTTGAAGCTGTGAAGACATTATTTGTACTGTGTGAAGATTGATATCTACACCGACCACAAGAGCCTCAAGTATTTGATTGATCAGAAAGATCTTAATATGCAACAACGTAGATGGATGGAGTTCCTGGGGGACTATACATTCAAGATCCATTACGTGCCTGGTAAGGGCAATGCGGTGGCAGACGCATTGAGTCGCCGGGCCCCAGCCCAAGCCAATTGGTTGTCGGTCCATGACGAGTTGTTGGTTCGGGAGTTAGAGGCGTTGGAGATCTTTTGCGTTGATAAGCAATCATGTGTTGAAGTAGTATTGAATTGGACTGAAGTCCAATATGATCTGGCTGATCAGATTCGGCAGGCATTGGATATGGATGTCCACATGAAGCAACTCATGATAGAGGCTCTGGATGGGTCAAATTCCCAATTCGTTGTGGAGAACGGATTACTTTGGAAATAAGGTCGTCTGTGCATCCCAAGTGTGGGCAATTGGCGGGTGGAATTGTTGTATGAGGCGCATCATACCAAGTACTCAATTCACCCTGGGAGCACGAAGATGTACTGCAATGTTAAGAAATTGTTCTGGTGGCCAAGACTGAAAAAGGATGTGGCGCTCTACGTGGAGATGTGTCAAACTTGCGCCTTGGTGAAGGCGGAATGCCAAAAGCCGGGAGGATTCTTGAAATCCTTGCCTATTCCAGAGTGGAAGTTTGACAGCATTACTGTGGACTTTGTGCACGGATTGCCAAGGTCGCAAAAGGGGAACGACGTCATTTCGGTGGTGGTAGATCGTCTAACGAAGGTGTCGCATTTCATTCCGCATAGGAAGGTTGATCCGGTTGATAAATTGGCAAAGCTATATGTGGATAATATTGTACGGCTTCATAGTGTGCCCCGCAGCATCGTGAGTGACCGAGATCGGCGTTTCACGTCCAATGATTGGAGGTTGGTGCACCAGATGTTAGGAACAAAGCTGAGTTTTAGCAAAGCCTTTCATCCACAAACGGATGGGCAAACCGAGAGGGTCAATAGGACAATGCAAGACATGCTTCCCATGTGTGTCCTGGACTTTGGAAAGCAATGGGAAGATCACCTATACTTGGTGGAATTCGCTTACAATAATAGCTACCAGGCGAGCATTCAAATGGCGCCCTTCGAGGCCCTTTATGGTAGAAAATGTCGCACGCCGTTGTCCTAGTTGGAAACGGGTGAATCAAAGTTGTATAAGCGGCTAGAGGTGGAGGATGCTACTTCTTTGGTGAGAACCATTCGGTAGAGGTTGCTAATCGCTCAGGACCGCCAGGCTAAGTACTATAATACTAAGCACAAGAACGTGGAGTTCGCTGTTGGCGATTGGGTGTACTTGAAGATCAAGCCGTTCAATGGTGTCTCGTGGGTTCGGCGCTTGAAGAAGCTAAGCCCGAGGTACCTTGGATCATTCGAGGTTCTGGAGCGGATTGGTGAAGCAGCGTACCGGGTGAAGCTGTCAGTGGAGCTTAGTATTCTACATGATGTATTCCATATATCGGTACTACGGAAGGCGGTGCAAGAGCCTATGCAAGTGATCGCGGTCGATCAAGTGCCGATCGATGGTGGTTTGACGATGAAGGTCAAGCCCGTACGTATCGAGGACTCGGAAGTCAAGCGGTTATGCAATAAAGAGATCAGGATGGTCAAGGTCCGTTGGGACAATTGCGGTCGGGAGGAGCTCTCTTGGGAGCGAGAGCAGACTATGCTTGAGGAGTACCCGGAGTTGTTTCACTCAGGTACCATTTATAATTTATGTTTCTTTCCTTTATGTAATTTTGAGGACGAAATTCTTTTAAGAGGGTGAGAGTTGTAATGCCCCGAAACTCAAAAGAGCGACGGGAGGCGTTTTTGGCCAAATTTGGAATTTGGCAGAGGGCACACGGCCTGGGTCACGGGCGTGTCCTAGGGCGTGTCAGGCTCGAGTCGACGATTTGGCCGTGAGGTCGATGAATTTTGGAGTCGACGATCATCGAGCAGCGAACACGGCCTGAGACACGGGCGTGTCTCAGGGCTTGTCGAACTCGTGTCGACGATCGGCCCGGGAAGTCGACAGTTTCGCTCGACGATGTGTCGAGGCAGGGAACACGACCTAGGACACGAGCGTGTCCAAGGCCGTGTCAGGTGGTCGACGAACTGCGCTCGACGAAGTGTCGAGACAGTGAACACGGCCTGGAGCCCAGGCGTGTTAGGGTTTGACACGGGCGTGTCAAATAGGACACGAGCGTGTCCAAGATCCCGTGTGAGTCTCGGGTTGGTGTTGGTCCTGTCTTGATGCGGGAACACGCCCGGGAACACAGGCGTGTATAGGATGACACTGTCATGTCAGGTCTAACACGGGCGTGTCGGATGCCCGTGTGTTTTTCGAGATACGTACATTTTGACGGCGAATGAGGGACACGGGCCTGGATACGGGCGTGTCGCAGGCCATGTTAGTCCCATGTTTGACTTTTCAGCTACTATTCGTAGCCGTTCATTTCCTTATTTTGGGATCCGACGGTTAGGGGTTGTTCCTACAGGGATATACCGGGATTGGGCCTTTGAAACCCTCATTTCACTTGAGTGGTTCTCTTTCTAAGTCTAGAGAGACGGGAGACAAAAGGAGGAAGAAGAAGCATAGATCCGGTCATCGACGGAGCTTCAGACCTCCAAATCGCGAACCGACTTCGGATCTACGGAGGAAATGAGAGTGCGGTGCTTTTCATCCGCTTACATTTCCATGGTGCCAAGGAAGAATGCTAGGGTAACAATTCTCTACTTGATCATGTGAAGCTCTACTTCTTTTGCATAGGGAAGCCCGCTCTCGTGAGTTTGCGGTGAGTTTGAGGAGTTCCTTCGGGTAGACATGAATAGTCCCCATTGTGTACATGTAGAGTCCGTAATCGAGAACGGATATAGGCATGATGTGTGAAGCCTACCAGGACAATTTGGTCTGGATCGGTGATGTTGCATTGCATAAATGGCCGGAGAAGACTCAGTGTGAATGTTTGTTTTCGGGTTTTCTACATGGTATATTGCAACAGGGAGCCTTGGGGATTAACTCCAAGGTGCACCCGGAAAAATGGGCAGATGCATGGTTCTGCCAACATGGTGGCTTGGGAGCCAACCTGAACATAACTGGGTTATGTGATTGTATGGGAGATACGGGAGTCGGGGAAGCATGACCCACGCAGACGACTTAATTTGACTTTTAGGTGTGAGCAACGGGACAGGTGGAACCGTACCTGATCTATGTCGTTCGGTTAAAGAGACCTAAAGTTACTTGGCACTTGCCGTTGGCATAGATGGAGGGTCTTAGGCAGTGGCCAGAAAGACCAAATGCTCATGAGAGATTGTAGTCCAGGGGACGGTTGTGAGTCGGCGGACTTAGACCGTAATCACCGAGAATGTTCCCTGAGAGCACGGGGCGTGTGGCCGTGCGTGCCAATGCCTATGATGCAATGTATTTATATACTACTTGGTTATGCTAATAAAGTGCAGGGAAGGAGCATCGCCGCCCCGAATTGGGGGCGGGATCATTATAATTTGGTCAGCTTTGCTGACCGTTGCTTTGGTTTTCCACCATTGCGGTGGATTGTGCTTGCAGGTACTGCGGAGCAGAACGGTAAATAGCGGGCTAAAGCACAAGTTGCTGAGCCAGCCCTCGAAGGCCTAATTTTGAGTGTTTTCTTTTATTCATGTATGGTCGGCTTGCGTGTCGAGGTTTGAAAGACATGTAATTTGAGGAAAAAAATTATAAGGCCATAAGGCCAGTACTTGTGTATTTGTACTTCATTCCTTTTGGCGTATTAGTGGTCATTCATGCTAGTGTTGGGTTCTTTATTATTGCAAATAATAAAATTGCTTCCGCTAGTGTGACTCTGTGTTGGACGTTGGATTGGTTGGATGGTTTCCATTGAGTAACCACCCGGTCTGTCTGTGGTATATGGCGTCGGGCCCCGGCCGGACCTACTGCTATATGTTATGCGACGGATAGGGGGTGTTACATTAATTCTCTAAAAATTAAACTGAATGAGGTTAAGCAATTTGAAGAATCCCTAAATGGGAGAAGCATCAAATTGATGAACATCACAAGCACTGTCAATGCAAGGCTTAATGGCAAGCTGGTCTTTGGTGCTTCATCAAGCCAACCTCATTTAATTCAGAAAAACATTCTCTCAACCCCCGTTAAATTCATATCTGAAAAGGGTAAACAAAAGATAGATGAGAATAACAAACAAACTGAATTAAATCAAAAACCCAAGTAAAAGAGTACGAACAAGAAAAGCCTTAAGCATAATAATATTCAATAGATTTCGTTGAACTCAGATCGACGAAATGTGTACATTTCGTCGAACTCAAGTCGATGAACTCTGAACGCAGATTTTTATTATAATTATTCTTCGAACAGCGATCGACGAAACCAATATGTTTCGTCAAGCTGAGATCGATGATATTGGGGCATAGAGAATGAATATTTCCATTCTCTTAGCGGAGTTCGACGAACTCATCACTATTCGACGAACTTATCAGAATTCGTCGACCCCGGTTCAGATTAACAGAAACATTAATTACCAAAGAACATTTAATCAGTCAAAAGAATTTGTTAACCCATTTACCAAATGGATAATTCCACCGAGGAAATTTCACCCCTAGGATATAAAACCAACCTGAATGTTCTTACATTTCTCGTTTTAAATTGGTAAAGAATCAAGGACCCAAGGTTACCTGGGTCAAGAACACCTAATTTTTTTTTTCAGGTGAGAGGCTATCCTACCACAAAGGAACAATGGTACCTAGATAGTGGATGCTCAAAGCACATGACATGCAGCAAGGAAAATTTAACAAACTACAAGTCCAAGCTTGGTACAAAGGTGATATTCGGTGACTCCAATTGTGGCCAGACTGAAGGCTATGGGATTGCCAAGATTGGAACTGTCACTTTCAAGAAAGTAGCATATGTGAGTGGTTTAAAACATAACCTGATATTCATAAGCCAATTATGTTATGAAGGTTATCAGGTATCCTTTAACCATTCTTCTTGCATTATATCTTCTGTAGATAATAAAACGGTCTTAACTAGTCTTAGGCAAGGAAACATCTATGTAGTAAATTTCAAATCTGCTAGGTCATAAATTTGCTTATTTAATCAAATCAGTAATAATAATGAATTATGATATAAAATATTAGGACATGTTAATCTTAAAAATATTTCTAAACTCTCTAGGGAAACGTTGTTAGAGGATTGCCTTCTTGCCCATACAAGAAGGAAAGCCTTTGCAGGGCTTGTCAATTAGGCAAGCAAACTGAAAATAGCTTTAAATCTATTAATAAGAGTGATTCACCCAGGATTCTGTACCTGCTACATATGGATCTATTTGGACCCATTATTATACAGAGCTTGGGAGGAAAATCTTATACCTTAGTTATTGTATATGACTTCTCTAGGTTCACTTGGATGTTCTTCTTGAGAAATAAGTCAGATAACTTTAAAGTTCTTACAGACTTTCTTAAGAGCATAAAGATTGAGTACTCTACTCCAGTTTCATTGATCAGAAGTGATTATGGTACTGAGTTTGAATCTCTTCCAATGCAAGAATTTTGTGAGAGAGAAGGTATCAGGCATTGCTTCTCTGCTCCTAAAACTCCTCAACAAAATGGAGTAGCAGAAAGGAAAAAATAGAAACCTCATTGAAGCTGCAGGTACATTGCTTGCAGATGCTTACTTGCACCTAATCTTTTGGGCAGAGGCTGTAAGCATATTAAATTATGTCCTAAATAGAAGTTTAATACATAAACTTAAGGGCAAGACTCCCTAAGAACTACACAAAGGGAAGTAACCTAAAATAGATTACTATAGAAATTTTGATTGTAGATGTTATATTCATAATAATAACAAGAAACATCTTTGAATGATTGAAGCCAGAGCTGAAGTGGGAATTTTTTCTTGGATATAATAAATCAACCTTAAAAATGGAAGATTTTATTTGTATAACCTTTGATGAAGCTAACATGTTTTACAAGAAGAAAGATTCTTCAACCAAAGATTTATTGCAGGTACCCAAACTGAGTGAGAAATTGGATGATTTAAACCTCACCAATTAGGCTACATCACATACCTCTTCATATTTTGAAGAAGACTGTGAAGAAGATTTGAATGAAATCATTGCTGAACAACTAATAGCAAACATAATTCCATAAGAGGAATTAATTCCTAATGATGTTGCTGAACCAACTCCTACTGATCTTGTCACACTTAGAGATCATCTAATATCTCAAGTGATTGGAGACATATCATTGGTGTGCAAATAAGACATCAAATGAACCAAGATATGATGCATGATTACTTCATATCTCAACTTGATCCCCAATCCATAAAAAATGCAGAGCAAGATCCACACTAGATTATTGCAATGTAAGAGGAGCTCAATCTGTTTGAAAGATGCCGAGTTTGGGATTTAGTTCCAAGACCCAAAGTCTACTGATTCATTAGAACTAAATCGGTATTTAGAAATAAATTGGATGCACAAGGAGCTATCATTAGGAACAAAGCAAGGCTGGTAGCACAAGGATATAGATAGAAAAAAGGAATTAACTATGATCAAACCTTTGTACCTATTGCAAGACTGGAAGCTATCAGAATTTTTCTTGCTTATGCTGCCTACAAGAAGTTAAAAGTCTACCAGATGGATGTGAAAAGTGCCTTTCTCAACGTTGAACTCAAAGAGTAAGTATATGTGGAACAACCACCATATTTTATCTCTATAACTCATCCCTCTTTTGTTTTAAAATTGTATAAAGCTCTCTATGGTTTAAAGCAACGTTCAAGAGCTTGGTATTACACTCTAAAGAATCTCACCTTATTTTCCTTAAAATAATTTTGAGATATATAAAGAGTTGTCCTAATCTACGACTTTGGTATCCAATAGAGTCAGAATTTGACTTAACTGGATTCTCAAATTCTGAATATGCTGGATGCAGAGTGGATAGAAAAAGCACTTCGAGAATATGTCAGTTCTTTGGAGATCGGCTTGTGTCCTGGTTTTGTAAGAAATAGTCATCTGTGTGAACTTCAACTGCAGAAGCTAAATACATTGCAGCTCGCAGCTGTTGTTCACAAATATTGTGGATTCAAAACCAACTCTTGGATTATGTTCTCAACTTAAATAATTCAACTAAATTTTGTGATAATACCAGTGCAATTTCTATTGCACAAAATCCAATACTACATAGTAGAACTAAGCATATAGAGATTAAACATCATTTCATTAGAGATTGTGTTGACAAAAAGAAAATTAATCTTATCTTTATCTCTACTTATTTGCAAAGAGCAGACATCTTCACTAAACCTTTAGATGAGAAGAAACATCTATTCTTTCTGAATCAGCTAGTTATGATTAATGGAGAAGTTTATTTTGATTTCTGTCCAAGGTCGAAGAATTGATCACAGTTCATTGAACGGAGATCGACGATCTGAGAACTATTCTTGAGATATTTCGTCGACCTGAGATCGACGAACACTCTATGTGAAGTTATTTCATCGCCTGGAGATCGACGATCTTGCTTCAAAAATGTTTTCGTAGACCTTAGAACGACGAAAAGTTTTCCCTTCTTCGAACTGAGATCGACGATATCATTTCTTCATGAAACTTTTTCCTCGACCTGAGAAAGGAGATTTTTTATTTTTCGCAGGACGGAGCCCGCCGCTTCATATTCTGAAAACCTTATAACTAGGTTTTCTTCGTTGTCTATCTCGCGCTTTCTGTTAACTTGCACTTGATCTCTCTCCCATTTTTGCGAAAAAATCAATGGCGATTCTAGTGCTCTCCCTCTCCAGCATGAAGTATGACACCGGTTTCAAAATCGACTTCGATTCCTTCAACCATACCGATCAGATTTTCAAAGACATTCTACAACTGTTTGAAGAACATCATGTAACACCCCAAAGCACACTTTGGGTTCAGGATTGGGTGACACGACCTGGGACACGGGCATGTCCCAGGGGGTGTCGTGCTCGGGTTGATCAGTTGGGTGTGTGGTCAATGAATTTCGGTCAACGATCGTTGAATGCAGAGTACACGGCTTGTGACACGGGGATGTCACAGGGCGTGTCCTTTGTGGATTGCAGAAAGGAATGCATGTGTCTGAGGACACGGGTGTGTCCTAGAGGACACGGCCTGGGACACGGGCTTGTCCCATGGCCCCGTACCGCTGGGGTGAAGTGGAGATTATGCTATGTTAAGTACACGACTACTGGACATGGGCGTGTCGGGCATGACACGGACATGTAGGGTGTGACACGGGCATGTCACATGGCCATGTACTGGTTGGATTTGAGTCGGTTGCCTGCCGCTTAAGTGACACGGCCTGTGACATGGGCATATCACCGGGCATGTCAGGCCGTGTTCAGCCTATTTTGGGCAAATCAGAGCCGTTCGTTTCCCTGTTCTAGATCCAAATGTCCAGGCTTCTTCCATATGGATATAAGGCCAAGAAATGATGGATTATTCCATCATTTCAATTCTTCTTCTCATTCTCAAAGAGAGAGAAAGAGAGAGAGAGGGTAAGGGAAGGAAAGGAGGAAGGAGAAAGCCAGCTGCTAGAGGATCTGCGGAGTGCGGAAGCAAGATCCGAGCTTGGATTCGTGACGGCAAAGTCGAGGCGGAGATTTCCATCTGGCTAGTTCATGTCTCCAAAGAGATCTTCAAGGGTAACGATCTCCTTGTTCGACATCGAAGTCCTTTATTTATGCATATGCATGGAATCCTCCACCAAGAGGTGGATGTCGTAAGTGATTCCTTGGTTGAGTCTGCATCTAGAGCCGGATGTGTGGAGTACGGCATAGACATGCTGTGTGAAGCCCATCTGGATGGGTAGTCTGGATTGGTGATGATTATGGGTAAACTAGAGAAGACTCCGTGGATTTGATGATATATAAGGTTTATGCTTTGTTGGATGGATGTATGGATGTTGCTTATGGATGTATGGATGCTTTCAGTAAGCTCCCGGTTATGATGAGAAGTCAATTGGTAGCATGCCTGGGGAGCGCGTGATAAACCTGGCCTGCTATACCACTAGGGTGGGTTGATCTGGATAGATGAGGGGTCGATTGGTGGCAATGCATGGGGAGCTCAGTTAATCCCAGCTGGTTACACCATAGGGGTGGGTCGATCGGAAATAGGCGAGGGGTTGATTGGTGGTAATGCCTGGGGAGTATCGATAAACCCGGCCTGCTACACCACTAGGGTGGGTCGATCTGCTCTTGTTATGTTTTTGGATGATGTGAGGTTAGTACCTCTGAGTGGTATGGACGGGATTTCGCCAGCCCGCGGGATTGGTGGACTAGGATTCAACCGCCCAACCAACAAGTTAAAAACCTCTGATCGGCGGTGGATGACTGTAATATACGGTACACGAAGAAGGTGCCCTGAGTGCACGTAGCGTTTGGTGGATACCAACATTTGTAATATGGTTGTGATCGGTAGCTTGATAGAGATTGTTGGGGCAATGCATACAGGGAAGGAACCACTGCCCCGGGTAAGGGGTAGGGTCGTTATAATTGGTCAGCTAATGCTGTTCGTTACTTTATTTGCCGCTCTTGGGTGGATGGCTACTTGCAGGTGCTGATGATTGAACTGATTTGAGCGGAATGAACGATTGTTGCTAAAGGCCCTTGAAGGCTGTGGGAATCGTGGTTGGATTTCATATGTGGTCATCCTGCGTTCCTATGTATGAAATTGTATATGTTTGTCAAGAGGAACCTGTAAAGCCTTAAGGACATGAGTGGGTGTGTTGTATACATTGCTGAGTTGATATATAAACGTGGTGTTTGTATATTAGTGGATATTTGTTGTTCTGTGTTCATCTAACGTAAAATACTGCGCTAGAATGTGTGTTAGGATACGAGTAGATTTTGATTTCCACACGTAATTCCGCCGCTTATTTGTGAAATATGGCATGGGGCCCTGGCCGGACACAGTATTATATTCCATGCGATGCGTGGGGGCGTTACAAAGTGGTATCAAAGCCAGGTTTGAGATTTATGGGAGGGAAAACATAATTGAACACATGAATGTCCACTAGGAATGTGAAGTCAATGTATAATTGCCATTATGACCTGCATGATTAATGGTGTTTTGTACATTGATAGGTGGCGAGGAGTGGTGATGGGCAGTCAGAGCCCCATCGTTCACATGAGAGTGCGACACTGGTTGAAATGCCCACACCACACTCGACTAAGACTATACATGTGGTGACTGAGACGGTGCTCGCAGTGTTACAGGCATAACCTACTTGACAGGCAAGGCCTACAGGGGTGCCAGTACGGGCTGGTGCAAGGCAAGAGTGCGCTGAAGTGGTGGTGGATGAGCATGCAACAGTTGTGTAGTTGAAAAGGTTTATGGAATTTCATCCATCTACGTTTGGTGGGGCGACTTCCCCAATGCAGACGGAAGACTGTTTGAAAGAGTGAAGAGGATCCTGACTGCAATCAGGACTGCGGAGGAGAAGAAAGTGACCTTAGCCACTTTTCTGCTGGAAGGAGATGCGAGACTGTGGTCGGATGATGTTGAATTGCATCAGTTGGCAGGTCGAGGTTTAAAGGAGATATCCATTGAAAAATTCTCCAGGTTGTTTCTCGCCAAGTATTTGCCAGTGTCGCAGTGGATTGCGATGGAGAACGAGTTTCAACGTCTAGTGTAGGGTGAGACTGATATTGACATGTACCTGCATGTGTTTCCCAGATTGGGATGCTATGCGGGGTCTACTTTTGCTGAAGAGTCTCGTAAGACTAACCGAATTTATGAGGGATTGCGTGACGAGTTATGGTTGGCACTTCTGAGTTCGGTGAACCAAGCCTTCCAAGTGTTGGTAGATACAGCCCGTTCGTTGGAGAAGGATTTAAGCGAACATAAGAAAGGAGGATTCTGGCGGTGGCGAAGCCGGACTTTAACGTTTCACAGTCAGAACAGTCGGAGTTTAAGAGACGAGACAAGAAAATACATATAGCCATGACGTGTTGATACACGTACCTATTATAACTATAACACCCCCATCCGTCGCATGGCATATAACAGAAGGTCCAGCTGGAACCCGACGCCATATACCACAGACAGTCGGAAGGGTTACATAAGAATATTCAAACAATCAAATTAAGACTACACGATCTACACAGAGTATTCTAGCGGAAGCTTTTAAAGTTGAAAGAACCCAAATCTTAAATCCATATCCAAGAATGTCCACATCCCCACAACAGGAATGAAACCCCAAATACACAAAAAGGGTACATTGTCACGCCCCTAGCCGATCCAACGTGATAGCGTCACGGCTCCGCTCTAGGCGACGCTACCGGGCTGCAGCCCAAGCACCCCAACCCCTCTCCCTCCACAGGCGGGTTGTTGGTGGCCACAGCCTCCCTTTGATGAGGTAAACTCGATAGTCAAGTGTAACAGCCCAAAGTTCTGAAACAGGCAAATTTGGGTGACATGGCCTGGGACACGGGCGTGTTCCGGGGCGTGTCAGGTGACACGGCCTGCGACAAGGGCGTGTCGCAGGGCGTGTCAAAGTTGTGTCGACGATTGGGCTTTGTCTCGACGATTTTTGTTCTCGACGATTCGTCGAGAGGAGGCACACGGCCCAGGACACGGGCGTGTCCAAGGCCGTGTGGCATGCTCGACGATTTTGTCTCGACGATCGTCGAGTGTCGAGACCTGAGTGTCGAGTGTCGAGAGTTTGAACACGGCCTGTGACACGGGCGTGTCACAGGGCGTGTCAAATCAGGCGACGAGCTCAGCCCGCCGAAAGATTTTCGACAGGGCGTGTCGTTGTGCCGTGTCTGGGCACACGGCCTGGGACACGGGCGTGTCACAGGCCGTGTGAAGTCTCGGGATGATTTGGGATTTTTTTCACCCAGGTACACGGCCACAGACACGGGCGTGTCTGAAGGCGTGTTGGTGACACGGCCCATGACACGGGCGTGTCCCGTGGGCGTGTCACTGGTCTGGATAAGTCGGTTGACCACCGCTTGAGGCACACGGCCAGGCACACGGCCGTGTTCGAGGCCGTGTCTGGTCAAAATTGGTGTTTTTGGCAGAATCGTGGCCGTCCATTCCTTCAGTCTGGATCCAAGGGCTGAAAGCTCTTCTTCTTTTTCCTTAAGGGCCGAAGTCAGAGATTGATTTCTCATTTACTTTGGCCTTAACCTTTCTTCAAGAGAGAGAAAGAGAGAAAGAAAGGAGGAGGAAGAAGGGAAGGGGGCTGCTGTTGGTGGTGCTGCGGTTTACCGGCGAGAGATCCGAAGCCAGCGTTGCGGAGGAAACGATCTTGCGCGTCTTGCAAGCTATCTTGGAATCCATGGCACCGAAGCGATCGTCAAGGGTAACGACCTTTCTTCCTAAGCCATGTGAAGGCTTCCTTTTAGCATATCTTTGTGAGTTCCCCCACCAAGAGGTGGCTGGTTTTGGGACTCTTTGGGTGGATGTGTGAAATCCCCCTTGTTAGCATATAGATCCGGAACTGGAGTACGGAATAGGCATGCTGTGTGAAGCCCATCTGGATAGGTTGGTCTAGATTGGTGATGTTGCATACGAACCGGAGAAAACTCCGTGAAAAACGTGTAGTGTACGGAGTCTACGGGTTAGGCCTGCGAAAAGGAGTAGCAGGAAGTACTGGGGTGGTAGCCCAGGAAAATAGCCTTGTGATGGTTTTGGGTCCAACCTGTGAATGATGCACAGGTAGTCCTGGTGGGACCAGGAAAGGCCCTTTTTGTGATGCTTGATGTCATAGGGTGTCCACCTGTGGAGCGAGTCACAGGAAGTACTGGTGTGCCCAGGAAAGACCCCTGACATTTGTGCTTATGCGGTGTCCACCTGTGGAGAGAGAGTCACAGGAAGTACTGGTGTGCCCAGGAAAGTCCCGCTGTTGTTGTGAGAATTGGGTATCGAGAAGTACCCAGGCATGAATGCCAGGAACAGGATTGGTGAGACCGACCCGTGCCTTTGATATAGCCATGAGTACGCTGCACGCGGAAAGGGCAAGGCGATTTGAGCAACGGGGGGGGTGGAGGATCCGACCTGCGCTATGTCCGTCTGACGTGAGACCAAAAGTGCGGTCTGTTGGAGCGCATAGCAAGAGTCTTCGGCCTGCGCGCCATGACACAAAGGGGGGTTACGGGCCATCCCGGTGTCCGAGGACTAACTCCGGCTGCACGCCATGGAGTAAATGCTCAAGAGTGTTACCGTTGGGTGTTAACCCTGATACGGTGGTGGGCAAGAGGTTGCCAGAACACCAAGAATGTGCCCTGAGTGCACGGACCGTTGGGCCGGGCGGCGAACGGTTGTGATGGCTTGTGTGCGTGAAAGCACCTTTGATGATTGCCATACTTGTGATATGATATGCCTGCAGGGAAAATACCGCTGCCCGAGAGGAGGGGTAGGGTCGTTATAATTTGGTCAGCTGAACGCTGACCGTTGCCTTTGTTTGCCACCGTTGGGTGGATTGTCCTTCAACAGGTGCTGGAGAGCCGAGCGGATCGCATAGAGGTTGATGCTCCTGCTGGTGCTGCTGCTGCTGCTAGCCCTCGAAGGCTAATGTTCTTTTGAGTGTTTTCTTTTTGTGGCCGGCCTGCGCGCCAATTTGTTTAGGCCACTATATGAAAGCCCTGTAAGGCCATAAGGCCAATACCTTTGTTGTTGTAAGACATTCCTATATGTATATAAAATATGGAGTTTTATATTTGGACATTCATGAGGAGTTCAAGTAGTTTAGGCTTCCGCTAGAATGCTTGTGATAGGTGTGTTGCGCTACTCTGGTATCATCCTGTACCTTCACCGACTGTTTTGTGGTATATCCTGTGGGGCCCCGGCCGGACATTCTAGAATATATCATATGAACGGATGGGGTTGTTACATTTTTGGTATCGGTTGTCTTGGTCTTTCCCTCTCGAAGTCGTGGCCGCCTTCTTTTGTGGGGTGGCGAGCACGTGTTTGTGCAAACCAAAGTCTACGATTGAACTCCTGAATGTCCATGATAGGAATGCAGTTTGTATGTTTGAGGAACCTGCGTGTTCTTATTTTGTGTTGTTTGTTTGGGTACGACCGCTTATATGTGTGTCTTGTCCCCTTTTAGGTGACACGAAGTGGAGCTGGGCCGTCTGCGTCCCAGCATTCTGATGAGAGTAGGGCACCAGCTGAGGTGCCTACACCTCCACCGTCTGCAGAGCATGTACGGTTAGTTGCGGAGGCATTATTTACCATGATCCAAGGCCAGCCACTTAGGCAGGAGCAAGTGGATGTTAGGCCAGAACAGGTGGAGGCAAGGCCGGAACCTGTAGTGGATGTGGCTCCTCGAACAGCTGAGAAGCAACTAACACGGTTCATGAGTTTCCATCCGCCTACATTTTCGGGAGCGGGTACTCCGACGCAGGCAGAGGATTGGTTATCGCGCGTCAAGAGAGTTATGACGGCGATTGGCACGGCGGAAAGTCAGAAGGTTACCTTAGCTACATTCTTGCTTGAAGGAGAAGCTCGATTGTGGTGGGATGAGATAGAGTTACATCATTTGGCGGGTCGTCCGTTAGCTCAAGTTTCCATGAATGAATTCTCTCGACTGTTCCTAGCGAAGCACCTTCCTACGGCGCAACGGATAGCCATGGAAAACGAATTCCAAAGGTTAACTCAAGGTGATGGCAGTGTTGACGCGTACCTGCATGAGTTTACTCGCTTAGGGCGGTATGCGGGTTCGATATTTGCTGATGAGCAAAGGAAGACCAATAGGTTCTATGAAGGCCTGAGGGACGAGTTGAGGTTCCTTGTGTCAAGTTCTGTGAACCAAGGTTTCCAAGCTTTGGTAGACACTGCAAGTGCGCTAGAGAAGGATATGAAGAGGGTGCAAGGGAAGAGAGCGTTGGCTGTGACGCAACCAGAGTGGAAGGCACCCCGATCGGGAAAATCGTTTTATAAGAAGAGATGGGGTAAGAAGTCCAAGTCTAGTGGACAAGCTCCTTCATCAGTTGCAACAGGAGCAACATCAGGGGCAACCTCCAAACCAGAAACTCGTACCTGCTTTAATTGTGGTAGGATGGGGCATATTGCGCGAGATTGTCGGATGCCGCCAAAGAGTGAAAAGAAGGCGGGAGCATCTTATGCGGAGAAAGGAAAAGCGGTGGTGGATTCCTCTGCCTCGCAAGCGCAACCCCGGGTCTACAATCTTGGCCTGCAGGAGGCCATCAAGCAGAGTGACGTGGTCACAGGTATGAGTTTAGTTTTGCTTATGCTAATGCTTGTATGCTTAGCTTAGTACCCCTACGTTTGTGGTTTGTGTGTGTGACATGTTTGTCATAGGCTTTGTGATGATTCGGGACACGCTGGCGCGAGCACTGTTTGATACAGGTGCATCACATTCTTTTCTGTCTAGTGAATTTCTTACGCGGCTTAGGATACCCAGTCGTGCAAAGGCAGATAGCGTCAGAGTGGTGTTGCCGAATGGGTGTTGGATGCTTGCGGATCAAGCTTGCGATGTGGCGGTTCAAGTAGGAAGTCGGGATTTTTGTTTAACCGCATTTGTTTTGCCAATTTCGGAATTCGATGTGATTTTTGGGATGGATTGGCTTGCGGAGCAACATGCTATGATTGATTGCCAGTCCAAAGAAATCACGTTGGGCCAGAATACCGAACAGGAGACCAAGTTCGCGGGTATGCGAGGAGTAGGCGGGACGTTGATGTCTGCACTCCAGGTAGTCAAAGCTGTTCGGAAGGGTGCGGAGTGTTACTTTGCACTAATTCAGGCTGTTGAGCCTAAGGCCACTTTGTGCGAGGTTCCGATTGTGGCAGAATTTGCTGATGTGTTTCCCGCAGATCTCCCTGGGCTACCACCCCAGCGGGAGATTGACTTCACAATTGAGCTGGTGCCAGGTGCGAAACCAGTGGCCCGTTCGCCATATCGTGTTGCGCCTAAAGAGATGGCTGAGTTGAAGGTTCAACTACAAGAAATGCTAGAGCAAGGCTATATCCGCCCAAGTATGTCACCTTGGAGCGCGCCTGTGCTTTTTGTAAAGAAGAAAGATGGTGGGTTACGGTTGTGTATAGACTACCGTGAATTGAATAAGCTGACTGAGAAGAATAAGTATCCGATACCTCGGATTGATGAATTATTTGATCAGCTAGTGGGCTCGACCGTCTATTCAAAGTTGGACCTGAAGTCTGGTTATTACCAGTTAAGGATTCGGGAAGGTGACATTCCCAAAACCGCATTTGGAACGCGTTATGGGCACTATGAGTTCACAGTCATGCCCTTTGGCTTGTGCAATGCGCCCTCTGTGTTTATGGATTTGATGCACCGCATATTCCGTGAGTACCTGGATCTGTTTGTGATCGTGTTCATTGATGATATCCTGGTGTACTCAAAGTCGAAAGCTGAACATGAGATTCACTTGCGGTTGGTGTTGAATATATTGAGGCAAAATCAACTCTATGCCAAGTTCTCGAAGTGTGAGTTTTGGCTATCGTCAGTGGCATTTTTGGGCCATGTGGTGAGTGGAGCGGGCATTGCAGTGGATCCAGCGAAGATAAGAGCCATACAAGAATGGCCAATATTGTCTTCCGTGGCCGAAGTTAGGAGTTTCCTTGGACTTGCGGGCTACTATAGAAGATTTGTGGAAAACTTCTCGCGGATCGCTTTGCCGCTAACCACACTGACGCGAAAGGATCAGAAGTTCGTTTGGACGCCAGAGTGCGCACGAGCTTTTGAAGAGCTGAAGGTTCCGTTGACCACGGCGCCGGTGTTGTCTTCGCCATGTGGAACCGATGGCTTTGTGATTTATAGTGATGCCTCAGGGAGCGGCTTAGGCTGCGTTCTTCTGCAGAGCGGAAAGGTGATTGCTTATGGCTCACGCCAGCTGAAGGTGCACGAGCGAAACTATCCCGTCCATGATTTGGAACTAGCGGCGGTGATTTTTGCACTTAAGCTGTGGCGACACTACCTTTATGGAGTGAAGGTGGAGATCTATACTGACCATAAGAGCCTCAAGTATCTATTAGAGCAGAAAGAGTTGAACATGCGACAACGAAGGTGGTTGGAGTTCCTTGGGGACTACACTTTCGAGATTCACTATACACCCGGGAAGGGAAATGTTGTCGCGGATGCCTTAAGTCGGCGGGTTCCGGCTAGAGCGAATTGGTTACAAAGGCATGATGAACGTCTTATCCAGGAATTGGAGGCATTGGAGATCTCTTGTGTTGACAAGAATTCCACTACCAGTGCATGTTTGAACTGGACCGAGGTGCAATGTGACCTTGCGGACCGAGTTCGACGGGCAACGGAGTTGGATGAAGATCTCTTGCGCTATGTGACTGAAGGGCCAGAAGGCAAATTCACCTGGAATGACGGTCTTTTGCGAAAAGAGAGCCGTTTGTGCGTCCCAAATGTGGGGAAGTTGAGGGAAGAACTGATGTATGAAGCACATTATACAAAGTATTCCATTCACCCCGGGAGCACAAAGATGTTCAACGATATGAAAAAGCTCTTTTGGTGGCCAGGGCTCAAGAAAGATATTGCCCTTTATGTGGCCAAATGCCAAACATGTGCGATGGTAAAGTCTGAATGCCAAAAGCCGGGCGGTTATTTGAAGTCACTACCGATCCCAGTGTGGAAATTTGATGATATTTCCATGGATTTTGTGCATGGATTGCCAAGATCGCAGCGAGGAAATGATTCCATTTGGGTGATAGTTGACCGGTTAACAAAAGTAGCACATTTTCTCCCGAACAGACGGGATGATTCAGTTGAATATTTGGCAAAGTTATACGTTGATCAGATTGTGCGGCTTCACGGTGTTCCTCGGAGCATCGTAAGTGATAGAGATGGGCGATTCACGTCAAATGATTGGAGGCTAGTTCACCGACTGTTGGGCACGAAGTTGACTTTCAGTACGGCCTTTCATCCCCAAACGGATGGCCAGACTGAACGTACCAACAGAACAATGGAGGACATGCTCCGAATGTGCGCCCTTGATTTCGGAAAGAGATGGGAAGATCATCTCTATATGGTAGAGTTTGCTTATAATAACAGCTACCAGGCAAGTATTGGGATGGCACCATATGAAGCCCTATACGGAAGGAAGTGTCGTACTCCCTTGGCTTGGGTAGAAGCGGGTGAAGCTCGGATTGTTAGACCAAATGAGGTGGATGAAGCAAACTCAACCATTCGGACTATTCGAGAGAGATTGCTAGTTGCTCAAGATCGACAAGCGAAGTACTACAACGCCAAGCACCGGAACATTGAATTTGCGGTTGGCGATTGGGTCTACTTGAAGATCAAGCCATTCAAAGGTGTCTCCAGGATTCGACGAATGAAAAAGTTGAGTCCAAGGTTTTTGGGTCCCTTTGAAGTGGTTGAGCGAATTGGCGAAGAAGCTTATCGGCTAGCTCTGTCGGCGGACTTAGGTGGGTTACATGATGTCTTTCACATCTCGGTGCTGCGGAAAGCCGTGAAAGATCCAGCTCAAGTGATCGCGGATGATCGTGTGCCGGTGGAGTATGGGCTAACAACGAGAGTTAGACCCATTCGGATCGAAGATCGAGCCGAGAAACAGTTGCGGAACAAGACGGTCGGTATGGTGAAAGTCCGGTGGGACAACTGCGGCCGTGAAGAGTTGACGTGGGAACGCGAGCAGACCATGCGAGAAGAGTTCCCTGAGTTGTTTCTGTAATTGGTAGCGAGACTGTTGTAACATAAACATTGAGATATTGTTACATTTTTCTTGCTGTCTTTTTTGTTACTTTCCTGTCTCTGAATTTCGAGGACGAAATTGTTTTGTAGGAGGGGAGGATTGTAACAGCCCAAAGTTCTGAAACAGGCAAATTTGGGTGACACGGCCTGGGACACGGGCGTGTTCCGGGGCATGTCAGGTGACACGGCCTGCGACACGGGCGTGTCGCAGGGCGTGTCAAAGTTGTGTCGACGATTGGGCTTTGTCTCGACGATTTTTGTTCTCGACGATTCGTCGAGAGGAGGCACACGGCCCAGGACACGGGCGTGTCCAAGGCCGTGTGGCATGCTCGACGATTTTGTCTCGACGATCGTCGAGTGTCGAGACCTGAGTGTCGAGTGTCGAGAGTTTGAATACGGCCTGTGACACGGGCGTGTCACAGGGCGTGTCAAATCAGGCGACGAGCTCAGCCCGCCGAAAGATTTTCGACAGGGCGTGTCGTTGTGCCGTGTCTGGGCACACGGCCTGGGACACGGGCGTGTCACAGGCCGTGTGAAGTCTCGGGATGATTTGGGATTTTTTTCACCCAGGTACACGGCCACAGACACGGGCGTGTCTGAAGGCGTGTTGGTGACACGGCCCATGACACGGGCGTGTCCCGTGGGTGTGTCACTGGTCTGGATAAGTCGGTTGACCACCGCTTGAGGCACACGGCCAGGCACACGGCCGTGTTCGAGGCCGTGTCTGGTCAAAATTGGTGTTTTTGGCAGAATCGTGGCCGTCCATTCCTTCAGTCTGGATCCAAGGGCTGAAAGCTCTTCTTCTTTTTCCTTAAGGGCCGAAGTCAGAGATTGATTTCTCATTTACTTTGGCCTTAACCTTTCTTCAAGAGAGAGAAAGAGAGAAAGAAAGGAGGAGGAAGAAGGGAAGGGGGCTGCTGTTGGTGGTGCTGCGGTTTACCGGCGAGAGATCCGAAGCCAGCGTTGCGGAGGAAACGATCTTGCGCGTCTTGCAAGCTATCTTGGAATCCATGGCACCGAAGCGATCGTCAAGGGTAACGACCTTTCTTCCTAAGCCATGTGAAGGCTTCCTTTTAGCATATCTTTGTGAGTTCCCCCACCAAGAGGTGGCTGGTTTTGGGACTCTTTGGGTGGATGTGTGAAATCCCCCTTGTTAGCATATAGATCCGGAACTGGAGTACGGAATAGGCATGCTGTGTGAAGCCCATCTGGATAGGTTGGTCTAGATTGGTGATGTTGCATACGAACCGGAGAAAACTCCGTGAAAAACGTGTAGTGTACGGAGTCTACGGGTTAGGCCTGCGAAAAGGAGTAGCAGGAAGTACTGGGGTGGTAGCCCAGGAAAATAGCCTTGTGATGGTTTTGGGTCCAACCTGTGAATGATGCACAGGTAGTCCTGGTGGGACCAGGAAAGGTCCTTTTTGTGATGCTTGATGTCATAGGGTGTCCACCTGTGGAGCGAGTCACTGGAAGTACTGGTGTGCCCAGGAAAGACCCCTGACATTTGTGCTTATGCGGTTTCCACCTGTGGAGAGAGAGTCACAGGAAGTACTGGTGTGCCCAGGAAAGACCCGCTGTTGTTGTGAGAATTGGGTATCGAGAAGTACCCAGGCGTGAATGCCAGGAACAGGATTGGTGAGACCGACCCGTGCCTTTGATATAGCCATGAGTACGCTGCACGCGGAAAGGGCAAGGCGATTTGAGCAACGGGGGGTGGAGGATCCGACCTGCGCTATGTCCGTCTGACGTGAGACCAAAAGTGCGGTCTGTTGGAGCGCATAGCAAGAGTCTTCGGCCTGCGCGCCATGACACAAAGGGGGGTTACGGGCCATCCCGGTGTCCGAGGACTAACTCCGGCTGCACGCCATGGAGTAAATGCTCAAGAGTGTTACCGTTGGGTGTTAACCCTGATACGGTGGTGGGCAAGAGGTTGCCAGAACACCAAGAATGTGCCCTGAGTGCACGGACCGTTGGGCCGGGCGGCGAACGGTTGTGATGGCTTGTGTGCGTGAAAGCACCTTTGATGATTGCCATACTTGTGATATGATATGCCTGCAGGGAAAATACCGCTGCCCCGAGAGGAGGGGTAGGGTCGTTATAATTTGGTCAGCTGAACGCTGACCGTTGCCTTTGTTTGCCACCGTTGGGTGGATTGTCCTTCAACAGGTGCTGGAGAGCCGAGCGGATCGCATAGAGGTTGATGCTCCTGCTGGTGCTGCTGCTGCTGCTAGCCCTCGAAGGCTAATGTTCTTTTGAGTGTTTTCTTTTTG
This sequence comes from Platanthera guangdongensis, assembly GCA_039583875.1. Taxonomy (NCBI): domain Eukaryota; kingdom Viridiplantae; phylum Streptophyta; class Magnoliopsida; order Asparagales; family Orchidaceae; genus Platanthera; species Platanthera guangdongensis. The sequence goes on along the minus strand of CM077163.1, from coordinate 65,234,761 downwards.
TGGCCGGCCTGCGTGCCAATTTGTTTAGGCCACTATATGAAAGCCCTGTAAGGCCATAAGGCCAATACCTTTGTTGTTGTAAGACATTCCTATATGTATATAAAATATGGAGTTTTATATTTGGACATTCATGAGGAGTTCAAGTAGTTTAGGCTTCCGCTAGAATGCTTGTGATAGGTGCGTTGCGCTACTCTGGCATCATCCTGTACCTTCACCGACTGTTTTGTGGTATATCCTGTGGGGCCCCGGCCGGACCTTCTAGAATATATCATATGAACGGATGGGGTTGTTACATCAAGCCCGCACTACGGGGACTTCCCAGGAGGTCACCCATCCCAGTACTACTCCATCCCGAGCACGCTTAACTATGGAGTTCTTTCAACTCTCATCACCAATTGATCTGCAGCTCAATTGGTGATGAGAGTTGAAAGAACTCCATAGTTAAGCGTGCTCGGGATGGAGTAGTACTGGGATGGGTAACCTCCTGGGAAGTCCCCGTAGTGCGGGCTTGACTATCGAGTTTACCTCATCAAAGGGAGGCTGTGGCCACCAACAACCCGCCTGTGGAGGGAGAGGGGTTGGGGTGCTTGGGCTGCAGCCCGGTAGCGTCGCCTAGAGCGGAGCCGTGACGCTGTCACGTTGGATCGGCTAGGGGCGTGACAATAAAAAGTGCACTTTTTATTGTAAGGCCCCTGGGCCGTCCGTGGGCCTCAGCCCACTAGGCCTCCGTCAGACCGTTACCGGGCTGCAGCCCAAGCACCCCAACCCCTCTCCCTCCACAGGCGGGTTGTTGGTGGCCACAGCCTCCCTTTGATGAGGTAAACTCGATAGTCAAGCCCGCACTACGGGGACTTCCCAGGAGGTCACCCATCCCAGTACTACTCCATCCCGAGCACGCTTAACTATGGAGTTCTTTCAACTCTCATCACCAATTGAGCTGCAGCTCAATTGGTGATGAGAGTTGAAAGAACTCCATAGTTAAGCGTGCTCGGGATGGAGTAGTACTGGGATGGGTGACCTCCTGGGAAGTCCCCGTAGTGCGGGCTTGACTATCGAGTTTACCTCATCAAAGGGAGGCTGTGGCCACCAACAACCCGCCTGTGGAGGGAGAGGGGTTGGGGTGCTTGGGCTGCAGCCCGGTAGCGTCGCCTAGAGCGGAGCCGTGACGCTGTCACGTTGGATCGGCTAGGGGCGTGACAATAAAAAGTGCACTTTTTATTGTAAGGCCCCTGGGCCGTCCGTGGGCCTCAGCCCACTAGGCCTCCGTTAGACCGTTATTGGGCTGCAGCCCGGTAGCGTCGCCTAGAGCGGAGCCGTGACGCTGTCACGTTGGATCGGCTAGGGACGTTACAATAAAAGTGCACTTTTTGTAACGGTCCAGGCCCATCCCATGGGAACCCGCTGGCACCGCCGGCCTACCAGGGTCCAGGCCCGGGCCCACCACTGGTAGTCAGCCTTTCACATTCAAGCCTGCAGGCCATGCACCCCAACCCCTCTCCAGCCCACCGGTGGGTTGTTGGTGGCCGCAGCCTCCCTTTGATGAGGTAAACTCGATAGTCAAGCCCGCACTACGGGGACTTCCCAGGAGGTCACCCATCCCAGTACTACTCCAGCCCGAGCAACAACCCACCGGGGACCTCCATAGTTAAGCGTGCTCGGGCTGGAGTAGTACTGGGATGGGTGACCTCCTGGGAAGTCCCCGTAGTGCGGGCTTGACTATCGAGTTTACCTCATCAAAGGGAGGCTGCGGCCACCAACAACCCACCGGTGGGCTGGAGAGGGGTTGGGGTGCATGGCCTGCAGGCTTGAATGTGAAAGGCTGACTACCAGTGGTGGGCCCGGGTCTGGACCCTGGTAGGCCGGCGGTGCCAGCGGGTTCCCATGGGATGGGCCTGGACCGTTACATACATGGCCTTATGGCCTTACAAATGTTCCTTAATAAAAACATGTCTTACATACATCGGCTCCCATGCCGGCCACACATGATAAAAATAAAAACAACTATTCGCTTTGCCCTTCTAGGGCCAGCACAGCAACATGGGCTCCAGCCCGCTATTTGGTACTCGGCTCCGCAGCACATGCAAGCACATTCCACCGCACGGTGGAAAACAAAGCAATGGTCAGCTAAAGGACGACCAAGTTATAACGACCCCGCCGCTTACTCAGGACGGCGGTGATCTTTCCCTGCATAACATTAGCCCAATAAAATAATAAAGCACAACTATACTACGCCACAGGTGTAGGCTCGCACGGCCAAACACCAAGTGAGCATTTAGCCTTTATGACCACCGTCTAAGGCTCCTGACTATGCCAACAGCCAGTCCCCGTCTTTGGGTCTCTCGCGCGAACCGTATAGCATAGGTCCGATTCCACTTTCCCGTGGCTCATGCTGCCTAGTCAATTTAAGTCCTACGCGCGTGCCAAGCTTCTCTCAGATCCCAAAGTTTTCCAAACAATCTCATAACCCAATTATGATCAAGGTCGGTTCCCAGACCGCCAAGTTAGCAGAACACGTTTCCGATCAGTTTTTCGGGTGCGCCTTGAAGCTAACCTCCAAGGATCACTACTGCAATCTACCGTGTAGAAACCCGAAAAACCCAAAGCAAAGAGTCTTCTCCGGCAAAACATATCAAATGCAACATCACCGATCCAAACAATACACATCCGGGTAGGCTTCACATACAATGCCTATGCCCGTACTTACGATTCCGGACTCTATATGCAACACAGGGGGGACTATTCACATCAACCCCAAGGAACACCACACACTCACTGCATACTCGTGAGAGCGGGATTCCCTATGCAGAAAGGAAGAGCTTCACATGCTCAAGTAGAGAATCGTTACCCTTGTAGTCCTCTTTGGCGCCATGGAAAAACTACACGGATGGAAATCTTCGCAACGGACTTTCCTCCACAGATCCGCTCTCAGATTTCGAAACGGTGCTCCGATACTCCGCTGGCGGACAGAATCCCTTCCTTCTTCCTCCTCTTTCCAACTCCTTGAGAGGGAGAATGGTTGGAGAGAAATGAAGGATTAACTGCCCTATTCCCGGCCTTAACAGAGCAGGAAACCATCTGGGCCGTTGGATCTTAATTAAAGATAACGAACTGCTCAGATCCGTTCAAAAATCTCCAGACTTATGCCGAACACGGCTTGGCACACGGTCGTTTCCCAGGTCATGTGCCCAGCTCCAGGCACGATCGTCGAACGGAGGAAAGACATACGGGCTAAGACACGCTCGTGTGACACCTAACACGCCCATGTCGGGTTCCTCGACACTCCCGTATTCGGGGGCGTGTCACGCATAACTGCCACGACAACAGACACGACCCAAAACAACATGGGTAGGGACACGGGTAGACACACGCCCGTGTCCAATGACACGCCCGTGTCACTTAGCCGTGTTTCTAGCCGTGTCCTTCTCGGGATGAAAACGGCCAAAAACACCAGCCATACACGGCCTTGGACACGACCGTGTCCTAGGCCGTGTACCCCTAAACTGGCACCAAAAATTCCTTTTTACGCGACCGATACAACTACAATTTTCGGGGCGTTACAAATCTCCCCCACTTAAGGAATTTCGTCACGAAATTAAATAAAGGTGCACAAATCTAAATAATACCTGAGTGGAATAACTCGGGGTATTCCTACAACATAGCTTGATCTCGCTCCCAAGAAAGCTCCTCACGTCCGCAATTATCCCATCGGACTTTAACCATTCAAAATTCCTTATTGCGGAGTCGTTTTACTGCAACATCTTCAATACGTACTGGCTTGACCCTTGTTGTCAACTCATAATCAACCGGTACTTGATTGTCCCTAATGATCTGCAAAGGCTCTTGCACTGCCTTACGCAACACCGACACGTGGAACACGTCATGCAGCCCACTCAACTCCACCGACAGGTTCAATCTATACGCCGCCTCGCCAACACGCTCCAGGATTTCAAATGGTCCCAGGTATCTCGGACTCAACTTCTTCAAGCGTCGAACCCGCGATACACCCTTGAATGGCTTGATTTTTAGATACACCCTGTCGCCAACACTGAACTCCACGTTATTATGACTGGCGTTATAGTGCTTTGACTGTCTATCCTGAGCGATCTTCAACCTTTCTTAAATTGTCCGTATCACTGAAGTGGCATCTTCTACTGCTTGACGTTTGTACAACTTCGATTCGCCTGCCTCCAACGAAGATAATGGCGTACGACACTTCATCCCGTACAAGGTCTCGAAAGGCGCCATTCCAATACTTGCCTGAAAGCTGTTGTTGTGTGCAAACTCCACCATGTACAGGTGATCATCCGAATGCTTTCCGAAATCTAGGACGCACATGCGAAGCATGTCCTCCATAGTCCTGTTGACCCTCTCGGTCTGACCATCTGTCTGTGGATGAAAGGTTGTGCTGAAACTCAGCTTAGTTCCCAACATACTATGCACCAACCTCCAATCCTTCGACGTAAAACGTCCATCTCGGTCACTAACAATACTGCGGGGCAAACAATGCAATCGTACAATGTTCTCCACGTAGAGTTTGGCTAACATTTCCACTGGATCTTCCTTCCTGTTCGGAGTAAAGTGTGACACCTTTGTCAACCTATCTACGACCACCGAAATGGCGTCATTTCCCTTCTGTGACTTCGGCAAGCCATGCACAAAATCCATAGATATGTCGTCAAATTTCCATTCTGGGATAGGTAGGGGCTTCAAGAAACCTTGGGGCTTCTGGCATTCCGGCTTCACCAAATCACAAGTGTGGCATTTGGCCACATATAGTGCTACATCCTTCTTCAAACCCGGCCACCAGAATAATTTCTTCACGTCTCTATACATCTTCGTGCTTCCCGGGTGTATTGAGTACTTGGTATGATGAGCCTCATACATCAACTCCTCCCGAAGATTATCCGCACTAGGGATGCATAGGCGATCGTCCTTCCTTAGCAACCCATCCTCAACAGCAAACTGGGAATTTGACCCATCCAAAGATTCTTCCAAGATTTGTTTCATGCTGTTATCCTGAACCCAAGCCCGCCGAACTCTATCAGCTAGGTCACATTGCACCTCTATCCAAAACAGTTTCACCTCAGCACTAGATTGCTTCTCGATACAAGATATCTCCAAAGCCTCCAACTCACGGACCAATCTCTCATCATGTACCGATAACCAGTTGGCATGCGCAGGAGTCCTGCGACTCAACGCATCCGCCAATGCATTTCCCTTCCCAGGCACATAATGAATCTTGAAGGTGTAGTCCCCTAAGAACTCCATCCACCTCCGCTGCCTCATGCTCAGATCCTTTTGATCCAGCAGGTACTTAAAGGTCTTATGATCAGTGTAAATATCGACCTTCACACCGTACAGATAATGCCTCCAAAACTTTAGAGCAAATATCACGGCCGCTAATTCTAAATCATGAACCGGATAATTCCTCTCATGATCCTTCAGTTGTCGTGAACCATAGGCTATCACTCTCCCATGCTATAGCAGAACACAACCCAAACCACTACCTGAAGCATCACTATAGATCTCGAACCCTTCAGTTCCACTTGGCGAACATAAAATAGGCACCGTGGTTAACCGCCTCTTCAATTCCTCAAAAGCCTGTTCGCACTCCAGCGACCACACAAACGTTTGATCCTTCCTTGTCAACATCGTGAGCGGAAGTGATATCTGTGAAAAGTTCTCTACGAAGCGCCTATAGTAGCCAGCATGTCCCAGAAAACTCCAGATATCCGCCACCGTAGTCAAAGTAGGCCACTCCCATATTGCCACTATCTTCGCCGGATCCACCGCTATCCCTTCTCCACTGACAACATGACCAAGGAACGCTATAAAGGATAATCAGAATTCACATTTGGAGAACTTTGCATACAACTGAATTCCTCCTCAACGTCTCCAACCCCATGTGTAGATGATTGTAATGGTCCTCCTCACATCGCGTGTACACCAAGATATCATTTATAAATACTATCACGAAACGATCCAGGTACTATCTGAACATCCTGTTCATCAGATACATAAATACGGATGGCGCATTCGTCAACCCAAATGGCATGACCATGAACTCGTAATACCCAAACCACGTACTGAATGTTGTATTTGGGACGTTGCTTTCCCTTATCCTCAACTGGTAGTATCCGGATTTCAGATCTAGCTTCGAATATACCGTTGACCCAACCAACTGATCAAATAGATTGTTAATCCTCGGAATCGGATACTTATTCTTTTTCGTAAGCTTGTTCAATTCCCGATAGTCGATGCAAAGCCGCAAGCTCCCATCTTTCTTATTAACGAAAAGAACCGGTGCGCTCCAAGGCGACGAACTTGGACGCACATATCCTTGCTCCAACAACTCTTGCAGTTGCACCTTTAGCTCCGCCATCTCTTTTGGCGCTATACGATATGGAGAGCGTGACACCGGTTTGGCACTACACCGAACCACCTTAACCAATTGAGGGGCAGACATCATCGTCTTACTCGACCCCCTTTCACGCCCGCAAATGTCGTCTAATGACTAGCTCTCAACTGACCCACTAGCAACTTTGATCAACGTATGCCTGCTGCTCCGAGAGCCTGACCATACTAAAGATCACGTTGAACTCTCCTAGCGGTAGCAACAACGCTTGCAAATCAGACTATTGACTCACAAGCCAGACCTAAACGCAACAGATTCTATCTGCGCGCAATGAGTACCATAAGACAACAACATCTATGAAACGTCTTTTGCCATCGAAAGAGGTATTCCGACGTGTAAAACAATTCCTTTGGCCCAACGGAAACGCGAAGCCCCCTTTAACGATGGTGCTCCCGCCGGATAAACGAAATTCAGAACAAAGCTTAGCACAAGTTGTTCTAGGCTAACATGCACAAAGGCAACAAGTGTCTAAAGCTAAATGCTAGAATTTTAAACCTTACCTGTCACCATGACCGCGTGCTTTCTGGCCTCTTGCTGACCCAGCCTGTACACATTAGGCTTCCTCGCGGACATAAAGCGTCCATTCCAACAGCTACGAGCAAAATGCCCCACTTTTCCGCAGATATAGCAAGCTCCAGGGACTCGACTTGTGGTTTCCCCCAATGCACCAGATGAAGGGGCTGAGTTCGAAGTCTTCAGCTTCTTGTTAATCTACGGACATCCGACTTTGAGCTTGGCCATTTGAACTGTGTTTTCTTAGTACTAGAGTCCTCACCTGCTCCTGACATAGCTTCCTTAATCTTCTTAGCACCATCCAAACATTCTCGGGCAAAGTGCCCTTTCTTGCCACAAGCTCGACAGTTGTACATAACTTTGCTAGTCCTAGCCTTAGCCCCCTCTTTCGATGTTCTGCGGGATGCAGTCCTCCTAGGATTTGCAGAGTTCAATACACTACTCACTAGCATCGGGTGAATCCTACCCAAATCTACTTCCAAAGATCTAGCCGACTCCACCAAGACTCGGAATCCCAATAGTTTTGGACCTACTAGTAAGATTCGCAGCTCACCACGCAGCCCATTATAGAATCTATCAACTATAGACTGTTCGTTCTCCAATTCCAAGCATGGGTAGCGGCTTATGAAAAGGAACGCCTGCAAATACTCATCGACTAAGTGCATAACCTGCACTAAGGACATGTCCAACTGCTGGCCTGCTGGCCTGCTTAAGTCCTTTGATCCAACACACCACCCGACATTGAAGTCATCACAAGGACAAAGGGTTGCACATTGCTTCTCTGTTGTTCACTAGTTATAGCGACCACCACTTCAATAATCCTTCTTATGGTTTCAAACGATGGAGGGGTCTTAACCACGTCGCTGGGTGCACTAAAATCCTCAGAAACCAGACGTTCTGTCGGCTCTGCGCCACTCCCGGTCACCTATAGTCATACAAAATACCAATAAGTGACTAACAAAATTGCAAAAAGCAACTATATGAACACGCATGTTCCTCAAAAACAAGTGTATTTTTTATTCCTAAGTGGACATTCATGGGCTCTTTTTAATGTTATAACGATGACGCACACATGTGCTCACCACCCCTTAAAAGAATTCGCCCACGAATTCATTTCAGCCTGACCGTAACCAGAAGTCTGATACCAAATTGTAACACCCACATCCGTCGCATGGCATATAACAGAAGGTCCAGCTAGAACCCGACGCCATATACCACAGACAGTCGGAAGTGTTACATAAGAATATTCAAATTATCCAATTAATACTACACGTCCTACACAGAGCATTCTAGCGGAAGCTTTTAAAGTTGAAAGAACCCAAATCTTAAATCCATATCCAAGAATGTCCACATCCACACAACAGGAATGAAACCCCAAATAAACAAAAAGGGTACATGGTCTTATGCCCTTACAAATGTTCACTTAATAAAAACATGTCTTACATACATCGGCTCGCAGGCCGGCCACACAGATAAAAATAAAAACAACTATTCGCTTTGGCCTTCTAGGGCCAGCACAGACACATGGGCTCCATCCCGCTATTTGGTACTCGGCTCCACATCACCTGCAAGCACATCCACCGCACGGTGGCAAACAAAGCAATGGTCAGCCAAAAGCCGACCAAATTATAACGACCTCGCCCCTTACTCGGAACGACGGTGCTCTTTCCCTGCATAACATTAACCCAATTAAATTATAAAGCGCAACTATACTACGCCACAGGTGTAGGCTCGCACGGCCAAACACCCCGTGCACTCAGGGCACATTAACAGTGAAACCGGTCAATTCCGTGGCTTCACCACCATCCCAAAGATGGCAACCAAGTGAGCATTTTGCCTTTCTGACCACCGTCTAAGGCTCCCGACTATTCCAACGGCCAGTCCCCATCTTCGGGTCTCTCGCACTGAACCGCATAGCCTAGGTCTGTTTCCACTTGCCCGTTGCTCACGCCGCGTAGTCAATTTAAGTACTACGCGCGGGCCAAGCTTCTCTCGGATCGCAAAGTTTTCCAAACAATCTCATAACCTAGTTATGATCAAGGCCGGTTCCCAGGCCACCAAGATAGCAGAACACATTTCCGCTCAATTTTCCGGGTGCGCCTTGAAGCTAACCTCCAAGGATCCCTGCTGCAATCTACCGTGTAGAAACCCGAAAAACCCAAAGAATGGAGTCTTCTCCAGCAAAACATATCAAATGCAACATCACCGATCCAGACAATACACGTCCGGGTAGCACACACAATGCATATGCCCATACTAACGATCCCGGACTCTATATGCAACACAAGGGGGACTATTCACATCAACCCCAAGGAACACCACGCACTCACCGCACCCTCGCGGGAGCGGGATTCCCTATGCAGAAAGGAAGAGATTCATATGCTCAAGTAGAGAATCGTTACCATTGTAGTCCGCTTTAGCGCCATGGAAAAACTACACGGATGGAAATCTTCGCAACGAACTTTCCTCCACAGATCCGCTCTCAGATTTAGAAAAGGTGCTCCGATGCTCCACCGACGGCCGGAATCACTTCCTTCTTCCTCCTCTTTCCAACTCCTTGAGAGAGAGAATGGTTGGAGAGAAATGAAGGATTAACTCCCCTATTCCCGGCCTTAACAGAGCAGGAAACCATCTGGGTCGTTGGATCTTAATTAAAGAAAATGAACGGCGGAGATCCGTTCAAAAATCTCCATACCTGGGTCGAACACGGCTTGGCACATGGCCGTGTCCCAGGCCGTATGCCTCGCTCCAGGCACGATCGTCAAACGAAGGAAAGACACACGAGCCAAGACATGCCCATGTCTCACCTGACACGCCCGTGTCGTGTTCCTCAACACGCCCGTGTTCGGGGGCGTGTCACGCATAACTGCCACAGCAACGGACACGACCCAAAAGAACACGGGTCGGGACACGGGTAGGCACACGACTGTGTCCAATGACACGCTCGTATCACTTAGCCGTGTCCTTCTCGGGATGAAAACGGCCAAAAACACCAGCCAGACACGGCCTTGGACGCGCCCGTGTCCTAGGCCGTGTACCCCTAAACCGGCACCAAAAATCCCATTTATGCGACCGATACAAGTACAATTTTCGGGGCATTACAAATCTCCCCAACTTAAGGAATTTTGTCCCGAAATTAAATAAACGTACACAAATCTAAATAATACCTGAGTAGAATAACTCGGGGTATTCCTCCAACATAGCTTGCTCTCGCTCCCAAGAAAGCTACTCAAATCCGCAATTATCCCATCGGACTTTAACCATTCGAACTTCCTTATCGTTGAGTCGTTTGACTGTAACATCTTCAATACGTACTGGCTTGACCCTTGTTGTCAACTCATAATCAACCGGTACTTGATTGTCCCTAATGATCTGTGAAGGCTCTTGCACTGCCTTACGCAACACCGACACGTGGAACACGTCATGCAGCCCACTCAACTCCACCGATAGCTTCAATCTATACGCCGCCTCGCCAACACGCTCCAGGATTTCAAATGGTCCAAGGTATCTCGGACTCAACTTCTTCAAGCGTCGAACCCGCGATACACCTTGAACGGCTTGATTTTTAGATACACCTTGTCGCCAACACTGAACTCCACGTTCCTATGCTTGGCGTTATAGTGCCTTGACTGTCTATCCTGAGCGATCTTCAACCTTTCTTGAATTGTTCGTATCACTGAAGTGGCATCTTCCACTGCTTGACATTTGTACAACTTAGATTCGCCTGCCTCCAACCAAGACAACGGCGTACGACACTTCCTCTCGTACAAGGCCTCGAAAGGCGCCATTCCAATACTTGCCTGAAATCTATTGTTGTACGCAAACTCCACCATGTACAGGTGATCCTCCCAATGCTTTCTGAAATCTAGGACGCACATGCGAAGCATGTCCTCCATAGTCCTGTTGACCCTCTCGGTCTGACCATCTGTGTGTGGATGAAAGGTTGTGCTGAAACTCAGCTTAGTTCCCAACATAATATGCACCAACCCCCAATCCTTCGACGTAAAGCATCCATCTCGGTCACTAACAAAAATGCGGGGCACACCATGCAATCATACAATGTTATCCACGTAGAGTTTGGCTAACTTTTCCACCGGATCTTCCTTCCTTTTCGGAATAAAGTGTGACACCTTTGTCAACCTATCTACGACCACCGAAATGACGTCGTTTACCCTTTGTGACTTCCGCAAGCCATGCACAAAATCCATAGATATGTCATCGAATTTCCATTCTGTGATAGGTAGGGGCTTCAAGAAACCTCCGGCTTCTGGCATTCCACCTTCACCAAAGCACAAGTGTGGCATTTGGCCACATAAAGTGCTACATCCTTCTTCAAACCCGGCCACCAGAATAATTTCTTCATGTCTCTATACATCTTCGTGCTTCCCGGGTGGATTGAGTACTTGGTATGATGAGCCTCATACATCAACTCCTCCCGAAGATTATCCGCACTAGGGATGCATAGGCGACTGTCCTTCCTTAGCAACCCATCATCAACAGCAAACTGGGAATTTGACCTATCCAAAGATTCTTCCAAGATCTGTTTCATGTTGTTATCCTGAACCCAAGCCCGCTGAACTCTATCAGCTAGGTCACATTGCACCTCTATCCAAAACAGTTTCACCTCAGCACTAGATTGCTTGTCGACGCAAGATATCTCCAAAGCCTCAAACTCACGGACCAATCTCTCATCATGTACCGATAACCAGTTGGCCTGCGCAGGAGTCCTGCGACTCAATGCATCCGCCACTGCATTTCCCTTCCCAGGCACATAATGAATCTTGAAGGTGTAGTCCCCTAAGAACTCCATCCACCTCCGCTGCCTCATGTTCAGATCCTTTTGATCCAACAGGTACTTCAAGTTCTTATGATCGGTGTAAATATCAACCTTCACACTGTACAGATAATGCCTCCATAGCTTTAGAGCAAATATCACGGCCGCTAATTCTAAATCATGAACCAGACAATTCCTCTCATGATCCTTCAGTTGTCGTGAACCATAGGCTATCACTCTCCCATGCTATAGCTGAACACAACCCAAACCACTACCTGAAACATCACTATAGATCTCGAACCCTTCACTTCCACTTGGCGAACATAAAATAGGCGTCGTGGTTAACCGCCTCTTCAATTCCTCAAAAGTCTGTTCGCACTCCAGCGACCACACAAACTTTTGATCCTTCTTTGTCAACTTCGTGAGTGGAAGTGCTATCCGTGAAAAGTTCTCCACGAAGCGCCTATAGTAGCCAACAAGTCCCAGAAAACTCCGAACTTCCGCCACCATAGTCAAAGTAGGCCACTCCCATATTGCCACTATCTTCACCGCATCCACCGTTATCCCTTCTCCACTAATAACATGACCAAGGAACGCTATAGAGGATAACCAGAATTCACATTTGGAGAACATTGCATACAACCGACTTCCTCCTCAACGTCTCCAACCCCATGTGTAGATGATTGTAATGGTCCTCCTCACATCGCGTGTACACCAGGATATCATCGATAAATACTATCACAAAATGATCTAGGTACTCTCTGAACATCCTGTTCATCATATCAATAAATACGGATGGCGCATTCGTCAACCCAAACGGCATGACCGTGAACTCATATTACCCAAACCACGTACTGAATGCTGTCTTTGGGACGTCGCTTTCTCTTATCCTCAATTGGTAGTATCCGGATTTCAGATCTAGCTTCGAATATACCGTTGACCCAACCAAATGATCAAATAGATTGTTAATCCTCAGAATCAGATACTTATTCTTTTCCGTAAGCTTGTTCAATTCCCTATAGTCGATGCAAAGCCACAAGCTCCCATCTTTCTTCTTAACGAAAAGAACTAGTGCGCTCCAAGGCGACGAACTTGGACGCACATATCCTTGCTCCAACAACTCTTGTAGTTGCTCCTTTAACTCCGCCATCTCTTTTGGCGCTATACGATACGGAGAGCATGACACCGGTTTGGCACTACACCGAACCACCTTAACCACATGAGGGGCAGACATCATCGTCTTACTCGACCCCCTTTCACGCCCGCAAATATCGTCTCATGACTAGCTCTCAACTGACCCACTAGCAACTTCGGTCAACGTATGCCTGCTGCTCTGAGAGCCTAACCATACTAAAGATCACATTGAACTCTCCTAGCGGTAGCAACAACGCTTGCAAATCAAACTATTGACTCACAATCCAGACCTAAACGGAACAAATTCTATCTGCGTGCACTGAGTACCATAAGACAACAACATATCTGAAACGTCTTTTGCCATCGAAAGAGGTATTCCGACGTGCAAAACAATTCGTTTGGGCAAACGGAGACGCGTAGCCCCCTTTAATGACGGTGCTCCCTCCGGATAAACGAAATTCAGAACAAAGCTTAGCACAAGTGGTTCTAGGCTAACATGCACAAAGGCAACAAGTGTCTAAAGCTAAATGCTAGAATTTTAAACCTTACCTGTCACCATGACCGCGTGCTTTCTGGCTACTTGCTGACCCAACCTGTACACATTAGGCTTCCTCTCGGACATAAAGAAACCATTCCAACAGCTACGGGCAAAATGCCCCACTTTTCCGCAGATATAGCAAGCTCCTGGGACTCGACTTGTGGTTGCCCCCAATGCAACAGACTAAGGGGCTGAGTTCGAAGTCTTCAGCTTCTTGTTCCATATACGGACATCCGACTTTGAACTTGGCTCTTTGAACTATGGTTTCTTAGTACTAGAGTCCTCACCTGCTCCTAACATAGCATCCTTAATCTTCTGAGCACCATCCAAATATTCTCGGGCAAAGTGCACTTTCGTGCCACAAGCTCGACAGTTGTACATAACTTTGCTAGTCCTAGCCTTAGCCCCATCTTTCTACATTCTGCGGGATGCAGTCCTCCTAGGATTTGCAGAGTTTGATACCCTACTCACTGGCATTGGGTGAATCCTCCCCAAATCTACTTCCAAAGATCTAGTCGACTCCACCAAGGCTCGGAATCCCAATAGTTTTGGTCCTACCAGTAAGATTCACAGTTCACCACGCAGCCCATTATAGAATCTATCAATTATAGACTGTTCATTCTCCAATTCAAAGCATGGGTAGAGACTTATGAAAAGGAACGCCTGTAAATACTCATCGACTGAGTGCGTAACATGCACTAAGGACATGTTCAACTGCTGGCCTTCTTAAATTCCTATGATCCAACACGCCACCCGACATTGAAGTCATCACAGGGACAAAGGGTTGTACATTTCTTCTCTGTTGTGCACTAGTTACAGCGAGCACCACTTCAACAATCCTTCTTATGGTTTCAAACGATGGAGGGGTCTCAAGCACGTCGCTGGGTGCACTAAAATCCTCAGAAACCAGACGTTCTGTCGGCTCTGCGCCACTCCCGGTCACCTATAGTCGTACAAAACACCAATAAGTGACAAACAAAATTGCAAAAAGCAACTATATGAACACACAGGTTCCGCAAAACAAGTGTATTTTTAATTCCTAAGTGGACATTCATGGGTTCTTTTTAATGTTATAACGATGACGCGCACATGTGCTCACCACCCCTTAAACGAGTTCGCCCACGAATTCATTTAAGACTGACCGTAACTAGAAGTCTGATACCAAATTGTAACACCCCCATCCGTCGCATGGCATATAACAGAAGGTCCAGCTGGAACCCGACACCATATACCGCAGATAGTCGGAAGGGTTACATAAGAATATTAAAACTATCCAATTAAGACTACACGTCATACACAGAGCATTCTAGCGGAAGCTTTTAAAGTTGAAAGAACCCAAATCTTAAATCCATATCCAAGAATGTCCACATCCACACAACAAGAATGAGACCCCAAATACACAAAAAAGGTACATGGCCTTATGGCCGTACAAATGTTTACTTAATAAAAACATGTCTTACATACATCGGCTCGCAGGCCGGCCACACATGATAAAAATAAAAACAACTATTCGCTTTGGCCTTCTAGGGCCAGCACAGTAACATGGGCTCCAGCCCGCTATTTGGTACTCGGCTCCGCAGCACCTGCAAGCACATTCCACCGCACGGTGGAAAACGAAGCAACGGTCAGCCAAAAGCCGACCAAATTATAACAACCCCGCCCCTTAATCGAGACGGCGGTGCTCTTGCCCTGCATAACATTAGCCCAATAAAATAATAAGATGCAACTATACTATGCCACAGGTGTAGGCTCGCACGGCCAAACATCCCGTGCACTCAGGGCACATTAACGGTGAATCCGGTCAATTCTGTGGCTTCACCACCATCCCAAAGATGGCAACCAAGTGAGCATTTAGCCTTTCTGAACACCGTCTAAGGCACCCGACTATGCCAACGGCCAATCCCCGTCTTCGTGTCTCTCGCACCGAACAACATAGCCTAGGTACGATTCCACTTGCCCGTTACTCACGCCGCCTAGTCAATTTAAGTCATACGCGCGGGCCAAGCTTCTCTCGGATCCCAAAGTTTTCCAAATAATCTCATAACCCAGTTATGATAAAGGCCGGTTCCTAGACCGCCAAGTTAGCAGAACAGGTTTCCGCTCAGTTTTCCGTGTGCACCTTGAAGCTAACCTCCAAGGATCCCTGCTGCAATCTACCGTGTAGAAATCTGAAAAACCCAAAGTACAGAGTCTTCTCCAGCAAAACATATCAAATGCAACATCACCGATCCAGACAATACACGTTCGGGTAGGCTTCACACACAATGCTTATGCCCGTACTTACGATTCCAGACTCTATATGCAACACAAGGGGGACTATTCACATCAAACCCAAGGAACACCACGCACTCACTGCATACTCGCGGGAGCGGGATTCCCTATGCAGAAAGGAAGAGCTTCACATGCTCAAAAAGAGAATCGTTACCCTTGTTGTCCTCTTTGGAGCCATGGAAAAACTACACGGATGGAAATCTTCGCAACGAACTTTCCTCCACAGATCCGCTCTCAAATTTTGAAACGGTGCTCCGATGCTCCACCGGCGGCCGGAATCCCTTCCTTCTTCCTCCTCTTTCCAACTCCTTGAGAGAGAGAATGGTTGGAGAGAAATGAAGGATTAACTCCCCTATTCCCGGACTTAACAGGGCAGGATACCATCTAGGCCGTTGGACCTTAATAAAAGAAAATGAACGGCTCAGATTCGTTCAAAAATCCCCAGACCTGGGCCGAACACGGCTTGACACACGGCCGTGTCCCAGGCCGTGTGCCTCGCTCCAGGCACGATCGTCGAACGGAGGAAAGACACACGGGACAAAACATGCTCGTATCACTCCTGACATGCCCGTGTCGGGTTCCTCAACATGCCCGTGTTCGGGGGCGTGCCATGCATAACCGCCACGGTAACTGACACGACCCAAAAGAATATGGGTAGGGACACGGGTAGGCACACGCCCGTGTCCAATGACACGCCCGTGTCACTTAGCCGTGTTTCTAGCCGTGTCCTTCTCGGGATGAAAACGACCAAAAACACCAGCCAGACACGGCCATGGACACGCCCGTGTCCTAGGCCGTGTACCCCTAAACCAGCACCAAAAATCCCTTTTTACGTGACCGATACAACTACAATTTTCTGGGCGTTACAATAACTACGGCAAGCAAGGACATATAGCCAAATATTGTTGGAATGTCCCTGCAAGGAGTGAGCAAAAGATAGTGTGTCTTATGAATAAAAGGGTAAAGCCGTGGCCGAGTCATCTGCATCCCGGGTGCAACCTCGATTGCATAATTTGGAAGTGCAAGACCTGCAAAGCACAATTGGTGAAGTATAGCCTCGAGTGTTTACCTTGACGTCAAATCAGGCAGCTGAGTTGAGGTAAATATAGAAAAGTGATTTGAATCCTGTTACGAATCATGTGATGGTTATGTACATAGATGTACTATGTCATGTAAATGTTTGTGCACACTTGTAATAGTTAAGGGATCGATTGATCATAGTGTTTATATATGATGTGGTTGGTTATAGATCACTAGATGAATTTTGTGGATGAATGTGCACAGGAGGAGGTTATGTATGTGTATATGTGTTGCATGTGTTGTTTGGTTTGTTTGACGCCTTGGGGTGAGACAAGCTGCGGCTTCTGAGCTCTAGCCTGGCTCACTTATTTGAGTGTTCGGTTGCTGATGATACAACTTCGAGTGATTAAGCTGTTGGTTGTAGTTGAGCAAAATTTCGGGACAAAAGCTTTTGAAGGAGAGGAGGGTTGTAACACCCCAAAGCCCACTTTGGGTTCAGGATTGGGTGACATGAAATGGGACACGGGCATGTCCCAGGGCGTGTCATGCTCGGGTTGAGCAGTTGTGAAAGTGCAAGTTAGATCTGATATACTCTAGAGGGGGGGTGAATAGAGTATGGTGCTTGCTAAAAACTTTTTACAGCAGTTGTTGTATTCCTAAGTGAACAGGGAAGCAAATAATATAAAGTAAATCTAAACACAGCAACTATCTAATCACAGAGCAATCTAATCACAAACAATCACAATCCACAGCCAGAAACAAAAGAAAGACAAGCAACCAGATGACACAAGGAGCTATAGTGGTTCCCCAATCAATCTGGGTACATCCACTCTTCTACCACCCTAGGTAGGAATCCACTGCAGGATGAGTTGATCAGGTGTCCTGGGCACCAATGAGCTTTTGATAAGGTGCTCAAAAACCAAACCAGATTTTTTGATCATGTGTCTTGCCACCACTGAGTTTTGATAATGTCTCAGAAAGCAATCACAAACTTTTGAAGGGAGTTTGAAAAACCCTTTACAGCAGAGAGAGAGAGAGAAAGGGATGAGATGATCTTCTCTGTCAACAGTCAAAGAGAAGATAGTGGATGTTGTCAAAGCTCCCCATGATATCTGTAGTTGTTCAGGAAGTGAAGCTTTGCAGTAGGGTGATAGGCCTTCAGATGATTTGATCTCCAGCAAAAGATGATTTCAGCAACAGTTGAAATGTGAGGTGTCTGGAGTCTTGAATGATGATGGCCTTTGAACACTTGAATCAAGAGAGATCTGAAAATTTCAGTTAGTTGATCTCCTTTTGTGATGTGTTCTTGTCTGAATTCTTGAGACTGAGAATGTCTGCAACTCTATTTCTTTCTCTTGTGTAATTGTTGTTGTAAGAGCTATAATTCTTGTTGTTGCAGAGAATTATTATTGCAGAATATGTGCCTTTTTTGTCTGACTCTGAGAAGAATGAAAAACTGATCTTTTATTCTCTTGATCTGAATAGAATATGATCCACTGTCCAAGATAGCCATTACCCTGTCAATAAATGACTTCCTTAATTGCATTTGTCTTCTGGAGGAAAGTTCAATAAAATATTCTTTGAAAATTCCTTGAAACTTGCTCCAGGTTAATTAAAAACGGCTACAGGATCTCTGAATTAAATGCTGACAATAATTCCACAGCTGTCTGAATTTTAATCTTGAAAAACTTTGAACTCTTCAGAGAAACGTCGAACTGAGCTCCACTATCGTTGAACTGAGCTCAGAGACTGGTCTTGGACAGAAATAGAGATCGTCGATCTGAGCTCAACTATCGTCGAACTGAGCTCAGAGATAAAGAATCAAACTGGAGTCAAGAACGTCGATCTGAGCTCGAAGATCGTCGAATGGAGTTCGACGACTCGTTGAAGTTGAGCTCAGAGATCGTCGAATGGAGTTCGACGATTCGTCGAAGTGAGCTAAACGATCATCGAATGGAGTTCGACGATTTGTCATACTGAGCTCGACGAAAATGACTTAGTCTCCAAAACTAAAAAACCTGGTCTTGAGGGAAGCTTCCAAACCTAAATACTAACTCTTAGACTCAATTCTAATTGACCTTTAGATCTATACAATGAGGTCAAAACAGGTTTCCTAAGAGACATAGTGATCCTTGCCCAAATCAGTAATAGGGTGTTCCAACAATCTCACCCTATTTGGGTTAGGATTACTATTTACAGATATTGGAAGAATAAAAGCATACAAAGCAGAAATGCAACAAAACAAAACATTGCAGAATCACAGACATTGTCACAGATAGTTCAGAAATCAAAATAACTGTCACCATACAGAATTACTCTTTTTCCTTGCTCTTTATAAGGACTATTTCTCTGTTTGGATTGAGAGCTTTCTTCTTAGATCTTCTATCATCAGCTGCACCTAAAGAAGTTTGTTGCTTTGGTCTGGGCACTATAGCTTCAGGGTGCAGCTTCATGTAGCTTTCTGAATCAAAGAATTTACTGGATGAATATCTTTCAAGTTCCTTCTTTCTTTGATCTGATAAGGTAGTGATACTGTAAGTGTCTTTTCCTTGTTCTCTAGCTTTCTTGATCTGATCCAAAGCAGCCAATTCTTTCATCCTAGCTGTCCATGAAGTAGGATTGTTTTCTGGATCCTCAAAAGGAACTGCAGGCTCATATCTATTTGAAGGATTGTCTGGAGGAGCTCTGGAGGAGACTAGTTCTTTCAGCTTGTAAGGAAAGGGACCTGAAGTAGTATCAGTGGAAGCATGTCCTTCCCTTGAATATGGATGTTGCCTGGAATGTCCTTTGGAATAAACTTGGAATTCTCTTTGATTTCCTCTTTAATTTCCTCTCCTTGACTCATAGCCTCTAGATTGACTGCCTCTGTATTGGGATCTTCCCTTAGGTTGATAGGAGGATTGGCTTCTGGCAGAAGGTTGAGATGCAGAACTACCACTTGCACCTGCATAAGGTGAAGGAGGAGGAGGAGGAGGATGATTGAACTGGGATGATCCTTTATCATACTTTCTCTTTTTCTTCATGGCTTTCAGTTGATTTTTGGAGTATTGCATCCAATGTTCTGTGATAGGACTGTTATGTAGAATGTAGTAAGGAATATCATTTGTGTCTTTCACTTTTGCTGGAGGAACTCTCTTTATTGTTTTGCTTCTGGCCTTTCTTTTTCTTACAATAGTTGCAGAGGAGTCATTTGACTCAGTCCTATACTGATCACTTTCTGAGCTTTGATTATCAAATAATGCATCAATCCTTTTAAGATAATCCAATTATTGTTGTGATTGAGCAGAAGAAACAGCAGAACCAGCAACAGTAGCAGTAGCAACAGCAGGAAGAGGAGTAGAAGTAGCACTGGCAGAAGAAGTTGTGACAGCAGATTCAGATACAACACTTTCAGAAACAATACTTTCAGAAACAGAAGGTACAGCAGCAGTAACAGCAGGCTCAAGGATAAGTGCCTCTGTCATATGCATGTCCTCAAATATTAAAACAGAAGCAACATCAGAACTATCAGAAACAGCAACATTATCAGTATCACAGCTGGAGATGGGCACAATGGCCTTAGACAGATCTTCAGATTATTGGACTACAGTGTGCTCTGGAAGACAGCTGAAATAAACAGAATCAAAAAGTGATAACAGTGACCTGAGGTCTACTGTGATAACAACAACTGGAGGTACTGGAGCTTGATCTTGGACTGAAGTAACAACAGCAGCAGCAGCAGCAGGCAATCTATTAGCTTCAAGAGGTATCTCCCCCTGCCTAGATTCAGTCAGGACTGGATCAAGGAACCAAGATGAATGGATTGCCTGAGGAGGAAGAAGAGAGGAGAGCCTGGCAGACAGTGCTTGGACTGTTTTTAGAAGAGGAGCCAAGGAGGTCTCCATCAAGAGTGATAGTCTAGGAGCTATCAGCTCATAGAGCCTGTCTGCTAGAGCTGGAAGATCTTCATGCTCAAGAGAGGCTTTGTAACGCCCCGGTTTTTCTTTGTTTTGTTTGATATTGGATTGGCGTTACGATGACACACTTCCGGCCCTTTGCCGTTGTAGAGCGTGGTCTTAGCTCCTTAGGTTCCTGGTTGTAGCCTGTTGGCAAGTTTTCCCCAGCTAGCCGGAGTCTGTTTTGGTGACTCGGCTGGGCCTCTTAGGGAAATGCTTGTGTTTTGGCTTCGGGAGGTGTTAGCCCGAGTCTGCGATCGTCGGATGTTGTTTTCGACCTCACCGTTGTTTTTGTAGCTTGGGTATTTTAGCTACGGTGCGAGTTCTGGTCGGAGTCCAGGATCGATCATTTTTGCGTCGTTTCGACGATTGTTTTTGGTTAGCTGTAATATTTGTAATGTTTGATGTACTGTGTGTGGTCTGCTGTGGCTGAGCTTGTAGGCTGGTGCCTTAACTTTTGCTAAGGAGTTAGCAGGTTTCCTTTTTTTGTGTAAGTTTGGGTGACACGGCCTGGGTCACGGGCGTGACCCAGGGCGTGTCGTGCTCGGGTAGAGCTCTTTTCCCTGTGGTCGACGGTTTCTAGTCGACGAGCGCTTTTGGTAGGAACACGGCCTGTGACACGGGCGTGTCACATGGCGTGTCCCCCTTCGGTTCGTCGAGCTGCGCTCGACGGTCGTCAGGCGGTGTTTTGGTGAGAACACAGCCGTGTCACGGGCGTGTCGTATCGGACACGGGCGTGACACGGGGCGTGTCTCTCTGTTCGATGATCGGCGCTCCACGATCGTTGGGCGGTGTTCGAGTTGGTACACGGCCTGTGACACGGGCGTGTCACAGGGCGTGTCACCTGTTTCGTCGAGCGGAGATCGACTTTCGCCGTGTGGGTAGGTGTGTGAGCACACGCCCCGTGACACGGGCGTGTCGGGCCGTGTCACGGGCGTGTCAGGGGCGTGTCCCGTTTTCCGTCGAGTGGTGGTCGACGTTCGTCGAGTTAGTACACGCCCCGTGACACGGGCGTGTCGGACCGTGTCACGTGCGTGTCTTGGGCGTGTTCCGTACTTTTCTCCTGAAATCATCTTTTGTTGCCGTGAACCATTTTTCC
Source organism: Platanthera guangdongensis (assembly GCA_039583875.1). Lineage (NCBI taxonomy): Eukaryota > Viridiplantae > Streptophyta > Magnoliopsida > Asparagales > Orchidaceae > Platanthera > Platanthera guangdongensis. Next base: position 65,213,062 of record CM077163.1, on the reverse strand, counting down.
TCCTCATTTTCTTCGTTCCCAAGTCTGGAGAGCTTCCAGCGGGAGGGTTTTGAGAGGAGGCGGTGGTTGTTTTGGCCGGCGATTTCGGGAGGGTTAGAGCCCATTTTTCTCGTGTGATAGCAGATTTGGCTTGCTCTCGTCTAGATCTTCCCTTCCATGTACGTTTTTCTTGATTTAGGGTTTGATTCCAGGAATTGTAAATATCTGATTTCTTTTCTTCCCTCAAGTTTCAGCTTTGGTCTGCTAGGTGGCCGATCTTGCCGCCGGAGCCAAGCGATGGTGTGGCTGTTGTTTTTCCGGAGAGGTAGAGGCAAGTGGCTCCTTTGCCCTTGCCAAATTATTCTAACTCTTGCACTGTTTCCATTTTCCTGTGCAATAACTCTGTATTCTTTATCTTTTTCCTCCATAGAAAGTTAGAACAATAGGATGCTCTTCTTTTCCTTCATTTCAGCCATGGGCTGTTACTTTGTTTGTCTTTTATTAAATCACTGTTCTCTCTTTTGTCTGAGGTTTGGTGTACAGTGGGTAGTTAGAGTTAGGGTGAGGCTGCGGTAGTGGTAATTTAGTTTTAGTTGCGGTAGTCCCGAGTAGTTAGGATGGAACGGCGGGTTGGGATTAAATTTCCAACTCTCTGTTTTTTCGCGTGTTGAGAGGGTGTAGGTTGCGGTCTAACTAAAACTTACGTTTACCCTAAGTAGAAAGCGCCGACAGCGTCGAGTGAGCCGAGTTCGCTCAATGTCGTCACCCAGTGTAGGATTTGCGGCTAAGTATCTTGACGTCACGTGAGTGGAGCTTACTCAGCGCCGCGTCGGGTGGGCTCGACATTTCTGTCTTGGGTTCATGTGTTCCTTAGGATTGTTAGTGTGACTTTTCCCTTGCTCTAGGGGGTGGTATTGGGTGTTCGGCTAAGTTTTGCATGCCGACTCTTGGGTTGTGGCAGGTGGTGGAGTTTTGGTGGCCTCTGGAGGGGTGGTTTTATGTGGAGAGCTGTGGCCACCGCCTTTTGCCCCGGTTTGGGTTGGCGGGTGTGAGACCCTAGTGCTGCCACTGTTTGACCCCTTAGCCCTTTTTGGATCTGGTTTTGGTTATGTATTCAGATCCATGTTTTGACCACTGCCACTTAGCCACGTGTTAGGACTGTTAGTCCCTTTCCTGTTTATGATTTCGGTTTATGTCTTGTTGCTGTTGCAGACTCTTTGTAGGGCATGTTACTTTTATTGCTCGCACTTGGTGTGCTTTGCTGTGCTTTAGACATTACTCTTTTCTTACTGTCATGTCCTCTCTTTTGCTTATAGCAGTTTGTTGCCGGGTTGGTAAACCCTTCTTTTATTTGCTTATTAATCTAATGCTCTATTTACCTTTTTGTTTATTTTCTTGCTGATGTGTTCTTTTCTTGAATGCCTCAGGTCCAGGTTGTAGCCGGTTCAGCGGCTAGTTCTTTTGGAGGGGCAGGTTTGTGGCCTCTTGGGTAGCTGAGCTAGCGGATCCCCAATTTTGTGAGGTAGTTCTTTACCTTTCTGTATAGACATACATACTCACCAGCGGGTTCGTGTCAGGTTGTTGGCGCCCACTGGTGGTTTCTTGCGATGCTGGGTATGAACTTAAACTGCCGTTTTTGCCTATTTGTGGTTGTTTACTTGCTTCTGGGAAGGATTTATGCTAGGTTGCATGTTAGATATTTTAAACCCTAAAAGCATTATTATATGTACATCATGCATAACATATTTATAAAACGAAGACACTATATTTCCTTAGCGTAAAAAGACTATCTTTCCTATATATATTATATTCACTTTAGAGTCGTGCATACCTTGAGTTGTCCCTCGGGGACACTTATGCTCATTTAGGATGTCAACTTAATTGAACCAAAGTATTTTCTGCTGCGTATAAATATACTTTTATTGTGGACTAGCTGTTCCACCGTGCCGAGGGATGCAGCCTTTCAACATAACCGGTTTTCTTTCATAATTAATCAACGAACTTCCTTAAAATCAAAGGTCTGGAGTTTTGCCTGAGCGTGTGCAGTTATTCCCTACACGATGTGGCATCACGGCATGTGTTTTCTCTTGCTCTGATACGATTTTATCATCGAGAAAATGCGGGTTGTGACAGTTGGTATCAGAGGGAGGTTGCTTGACAAATGGTCGGGCAACCTTTCCCTTGTTTGCATTAGTGGTTAGCGTCATACCACACACACACCGATATGTCATCAGCACGTCTTGGCTAAAGCACGAACACTACACTCATGAGCATAAAGAAGTATACGGGGCATATTATGTAGTATGGGATGCATAATATGTGTTCGTATATGGATCCACCATAGGAGGCAACATGTGAGGGTTATGTAGTATGGGATGCATAACCTCACCACATGAATGCGGCTAACACGTTTTCTTTTCTCGTTGCATGGGGATGTTATGTAGTATGGGATGCATAACATTTTCATGTGTACGTCGTCCATGGCATGCATTAAGGTCCTTTTTTTAGAATGCATAGCACATCATGCATATCATAACATTTCATAATCACAACGTGCCAAGCTAAAGATTTGCAAGATGACATATGTACACACATGGTTTTGAGTCAAAAAGAATATAAATACATGCATTCATGGTTTAGGCACATTAGTTAGTATGATGGTGGTGAACCATCTTAGGTTAAGCATAACATCATCATGATAAAAACAACTCCCAGAGCAAGTTTTGCAGTTGAAGTTCATAGTTAAGTGTGTTTGTCTGTACCGGGTAGTTTTGTTCTAGCTGTTGCACTAGGTTTTGTCTAAAGCTTGTGCGATTATAGGATGGCGAGGCGTCCTGCGACGAGATCGACCCCCCAATCCGAGGGTGAGACGTCAGGAGCGCAGAGCGAGGCGTTGGTAGAAAACCTGCGGCAGAGCAATGAGGCCTTATCGAGGCAGGTGGTGGCTATGCAGGCTTAGATTCAGTCCCTTGTGGCAGTGGTGGTGGGACAGGCTCTTCGAGAGTTCCGGACCCCGCTGAGGGGGTAGCTGTTCCTGCCCCTCCTGCTCCTCCCGTGCCTGCGGTTGTGGTGCTCCCGGAGATGGCGTTTATATCTCAATTTCAGCGGCTGAGACCCCCTACTTACGATGGGCAAGCAGATTTCATGATTTTGGATGACTGACTGATTACCATTGAGGAGATGTTCTCTTACTCAGGGATTACGGACGATCAGAGAGTGATGCTCGCTGCCTACCAGCTCAAGGGCTTAGCAAAGAATTGGTGGCTGAGGGAGAAAGAAAGCTTGGTGGCAGGATGCTCTTGGGAGTCATTTAAGGTGATGCTGTTGAGTAAGTTTTTTCCTTCAGTCGAGAGGGACCGGTTGATGAATGACTTTCTCCATTTGAAGCAGAGGAAACTCACGGTTAGTGAGTATGAGATTGAGTTTAGTAAGTTGAGTCGATTTGCCCCTGGTCTGGTGAGTGTTGAGGCAGACCGAGTTAAGCGATTTCTTGGTGGACTCAGAAGCGACATTCAGCAGTTAGCAAATGCCTACAGAGCAGTCAGTTATGCCAGCGTGGTTGAAGCTGCCTTGAGAGTTGAGGCCATTGAGAATGCCAAGAATAGAGGCCAGCAGTTGAGGAAGGATAAGCGGAAGTCTGTTGGAGGGAAGAGCCCTCAGGAACCTGATGCTGTCTCGAGAAAGAGGAATAAAGAGGTTTGTAGTTTTTGTGGCCGGCCAGGCCACCCCGTTGAGAAGTGTTTCAAAAGGTTGGGAGCGCAGAAGAAGTAACAGGTGCATGCGATTCAGGGTGCTCCCAGAGGAGACTTGGTATGTGCCTTATGTGGAAGGAAGGGGCATGAGGCTGCCCGTTGCTGGTTAAAAGATAAGGTCTGTTTTCAGTGCGGCCAGAAGGGCCATCTCAAAACAAAGTGCCCACAGTTCCAGCCTGTTCTGCAGCCAGTTCCCCTCCAGGCTTTGCCACCGCCTCAGCAATTGGATAGAGGAAAGGGGAAGTTGAATGTGCTTTCGGCAGACGAAGCGCAGACTTCGACCCAGGTTATTTCAGGTTCGAATCCTCCCCAGTCGTTTCGTTATGTTTCTCTTTTTGGTTGTAGTTTCGTTTTTGCATTTGTTGCCTTAGATGTGTGCTCTATTTGTAGGACGATTTAAGGTAAAGAACCGCTGGGCGCGCGTTCTCTTCGATTCCGGCGCTACCCACTCGTTTGTGGCTAGAGCCTTCATGGAGCGGTTCAGTTTGGGCCTAGATCGTGTTGGTGGTGCCTTTTGCGTTAAGTTCCCCTCCGGTGACTCTGTGGTTACGGACCTGGGTGTCCTTGATTGTCCGATTTTGTTGGGGGATTTTCTAGCCAAGGCAGATCTGAAGTTGATTAACCTGGAGGACTTCGATGTTATCTTGGGCATGGACTGGTTGTCAAGGTACGATGCTGTGATCCAGTGCAAGGGTAAGCGCTTGGACTTCGTCAAGGACAACGGTCAGCCAGGGAGCGTTTATGGGTATTCTCTTCAGGAGTCTCCAGTCATTTCTGCGGTGCGTGCTCGGAAGTTGCTTGATTCTGGTTGTTCTGCCTGTGTGGTCTCTCTAGTTGGGACAGTTGTTAGAGTGCCGCGTTTGGAAGAGATTCCTGTGGTGTGTGACTTCTCTGATGTGTTTCCTGATGATCTCCCCGGTCTTCCACCCGATCGAGATGTCGAGTTTATTATAGATTTGGAGCCAGGCACGCGTCCTATTGCAAAGGCGCCGTACCGGATGGCCCCGCGAGAGCTGGAAGAGTTGCGAATTCAGCTGGATGAGATGTTGGCAAAATTTTTCATAAGGCCGAGTTCTTCACCTTGGGGTGCACCAGTGTTGTTCGTTAAAAAGAAAGATGGGTCGATGAGGCTATGCATCGACTATAGAGAGCTGAACAAGGTTACTATTAAGAACAGGTACCCTTTGCCTCGAATTGACGATTTGTTTGACCAACTGCGTGGTAGTGCCGTATTTTCCAAGATAGATCTTCGTTTGGGCTATCACCAGTTGAGGATTAGGGAGTCAGATGTTCCGCGGACGGCGTTCCGCTCTCGTCATGGGCATTTCGAGTTTTTGGTTATGTCATTTGGTTTGACTAATGCGCCCTCAGCTTTTATGGATCTGATGAACAGAGTTTTCAAGGACTTCCTGGATAAGTTTGTGATTGTCTTTATAGACGATGTTTTGGTGTATTCTAAAGATGCGGAGGAGCATGATCGGCATTTGCGACTGGTCTTGGCGACTCTGAGAGACCATAAGCTATATGCCAAGCTGAGCAAATGCGAATTTTGGTTGCCTCAAGTTTCTTTTCTCGGCCACGTGGTGAATAAGGAGGGAATATCGGTGGACCCAGAAAAGGTCGCTGCTGTTATGGAGTGGGCGAGGCCTGTTACTCCCAAAGAGATCAGAAGCTTCTTGGGCTTGGCTGGATATTATAGAAGATTTGTAGAGGGATTCTCCACTTTGTCTGCGTCGTTGACCAGGTTGACGTAGAAGAATGCAGCCTTCATATGGGATGGCAAGTGTGAGGAGGCTTTTGAGGAACTAAAACGAAGGCTATGTTCAGCTCCAATTTTGTCTTTGCCTACTGAAGATAGTGAGTATGATATATATGTGGATGCGTCGCATGTCGGACTAGGCTGCGTATTGATGCAGGGCGGGAAGGTGATTGTGTACGGGTCGAGGCAGCTAAAGACTCACGAGAGGAATTACCCTACGCATGACCTGGAGTTTGTAGCTGTGATCTATGCGTTGAAATTGTGGAGGCATTTGCTATACGGCGCGCAGTGCAAGATTTTCACGGATCATATGAGTTTGAAGTATGTCTTCACTCAGAAAGAATTGAATCTGCGCCAGCGGCGGTGGTTGGAGTACGTGGCCGACTATGATGTTGAAATTCAGTACCATCCGGGTAAAGCGAATGTGGTGGTCGATGCCCTGAGTCGGAAGTCAGGTAAGATTTTCAATCTCTCCGCCGAGCGTCTAGTGGAAGAGTTTCTTTTGTTGGACATTTCTGTGGGAAGCTGCGATTCGCAGAGTAGCTTGGCAGTGGCAGAACCTTCATGGATTGCGCGTACGAGACTGTATCAGAAGGATGATCCCGACCTTCTGCATTTGTATCTTCGAGCTGAAAAAGGTGAACTACCAGATTTCTCGGTAGATGATGCGGGTACCTTGAAGTATCGTGGCAGGTTTTGCATCCCCGCAGTTGGAGATATCCGGGATATGGTGTGCAGAGAAGCCCACGGATCTAGTGTTGCCTACCATCCAGGGTCTACCAAGATGTATCATGATTTAAAGCAGATTGTCTGGTGGTATGGGATGAAGAAGGACATAGCCAGATTTGTTTCAGAGTGTTTCACCTGCAGGCGAGTGAAAGCCGACCATGGGAGGCCTGGTGGCAAGCTGACTCCCTTGGAGATTCCGATGTGGAAGTGGGAGAGTATCTCGATGGATTTCATTACAGGCTTACCGAGATCTCCTAAGGGGCATGATTCAGTTTGGGTGATCGTAGACAGATTGATGAAGTGTGCTCACTTCATACCATTTAAGATCGATTATCCGATGAGGAAGATAGCCGAACTGTATCTGGATGAGGTTATTAGATTGCATGGTGTACCCATGAGTATCATATCAGATCGAGACTCCAGGTTTATGTCTCGTTTTTGGAAGAGCCTTCAAGAAGGGTTGGGTACAGATTTGAGATATTCCACGGCTTATCATCCGCAGACCAATGGTCAGACGGAGCGAGTAAATCAGATTGTGGAAGATATGATCCGATGCTATGTTCTGGACCACGGAGGAGCGTGGGATGAGCGCTTGCGGCTTATGGAATTTGTGTATAACAACAGCTATCAAGAAAGCTTGCAAATGGCTCCTTTTGAAGCTTTGTATGGGAGGCGCTGCAGGACTCCCTTGTTTTGGGCTGAGGTTGGCGAGAAACCTTTGTTGGGTCCAGAAGCGCTCAAGGAGATGGAAACTGCTGTGAAGCTTATACGGGAAAAGCTTCGGATAGCCCAGGAGAGATATGAGAAAAATGCCAATCGGCGTAGATCGGACTTGGAATTTTTGGTGGGGGACTCAGTGTTCTTAAAGGTCTCCCCGTTGATCGAAGTCAAGCGTTTTGGCAAGAACAGGAAGTTGGACCCGAGGTTCGTGGGGCCGTTTCCGATTGTTGAGCGGATTGGGATATCAGCTTATAGGCTGGCTTTGCCCGCAAATTTCCCTGGCGTGCATGATGTCTTCCACGTCAGTCAGCTGCGGAAATGTGTGATGAATGGCAGGCAGGTTTTGGATTCTGTGCCTCAGTTGGAGCCGAATCTTTCCTATGTGGAGGTGCCTGTCCGCATTCTGGATTCTCAGGTTCGTGCGTTGCGGAAGAAGTCTATTCCTATGGTTAAAGTTTTATGGAGGAATCAGGATGTAGAAAGCGCGACTTGGGAATTGGAGTCGGCTATGAGGGAGGCTCACCCTCATCTGTTTCCCTGATCTTGTGTCTGGTATGTTATGATTTATTTATTTATATATAGCCTTTTCCTGGCTCTTTCTCTCTCCTTCTTCATAGGAGTGTTGTGAGTAAAGTTTCGAGGCGAAACTTCTTTTAGGGGGAGTGGCTGTAACGCCCCGGTTTTTCTTTGTTTTGTTTGATATTGGATTGGCGTTACGACTTCCGGCCCTTTGCCGTTGTAGAGCGTGGTCTTAGCTCCTTAGGTTCCTGGTTGTAGCCTGTTGGCAAGTTTTCCCCAGCTAGCCGGAGTCTGTTTTGGTGACTCGGCTGGGCCTCTTAGGGAAATGCTTGTGTTTTGGCTTCAGGAGGTGTTAGCCCGAGTCTGCGATCGTCGGATGTTGTTTTCGACCTCATCGTTGTTTTCGTAGCTTGGGTATTTTAGCTACGGTGCGAGTTCTGGTCGGAGTCCGGGATCGATCGTTTTTGCGTCGTTTCGACGATTGTTTTTGGTTAGCTGTAATATTTGTAATGTTTGATGTAATGTGTGTGGTCTGCTGTGGCTGAGCTTGTAGGCTGGTGCCTTAACTTTTGCTAAGGAGTTAGCAGGTTTCCTTTTTTGTGTAAGTTTGGGTGACACGACCTGGGTCACAGGCGTGACCCATGGCGTGTCGTGCTCGGGTAGAGCTCTTTTCCCTGTGGTCGACGGTTTCTGGTCGACGAGCGCTTTTGGTAGGAACACGGCCTGTGACACGGGCGTGTCACAGGGCGAGTCCCCCTTCGGTTCGTCGAGCTGCGCTCGACGGTCGTCAGTCGGTGTTTTGGTGAGAACACGGCCGTGTCACGGGCGTGTCGTATCGGACACGGGCGTGACACGGGGCGTGTCTCTCTGTTCGACGATCGGCGCTCCACGATCGTTGGGCGGTGTTCGAGTTGGTACACGGCCTGTGACACGGGCGTGTCACAGGGCGTGTCACCTGTTTCGTCGAGCGGAGATCGACTTTCGCCGTGTGGGTAGGTGTGTGAGCACACGCCCCGTGACACGGGCGTGTCGGGCCGTGTCACGGGTGTGTCAGGGGCGTGTCCCATTTTCCGTCGAGTGGAGGTCGACGTTCGTCGAGTTAGTACACGCCCCGTGACACGGGCGTGTCGGACCGTGTCACGGGCGTGTCTTGGGCGTGTTCCGTACTTTTCTCCTGAAATCATCTTTTGTTGCCGTGAACCATTTTTCCTCCTCATTTTCTTCGTTCCCAAGTCTGGAGAGCTTCCAGCGGGAGGGTTTTGAGAGGAGGCGGTGGTTGTTTTGGCCGGCGATTTCGGGAGGGTTAGAGCCCCTTTTTCTCGTGTGATAGCAGATTTGGCTTGCTCTCGTCTAGATCTTCCCTTCCATGTATGTTTTTCTTGATTTAGGGTTTGATTCCAGGAATTGTAAATATCTGATTTCTTTTCTTCCCTCAAGTTTCAGCTTTGGTCTGCTAGGTGGCCGATCTTGCCGCCGGAGCCAAGCGGTGGTGTGGCTGTTGTTTTTCCGGAGAGGTAGAGGCAAGTGGCTCCTTTGCCCTTGCCAAATTATTCTAACTCTTGCTCTGTTTCCATTTTCCTGTGCAATAACTCTGTATTCTTTATCTTTTTCCTCCATAGAAAGTTAGAACAATAGGATGCTCTTCTTTTCCTTCATTTCAGCCATGGGCTGTTACTTTGTTTGTCTTTTATTAAATCATTGTTCTCTCTTTTGTCTGAGGTTTGGTGTACATTGGGTAGTTAGAGTTAGGGTGAGGCTGCGGTAGTGGTAATTTAGGTTTAGTTGCGGTAGTCCCGAGTAGTTAGGATGGAACGGCGGGTTGGGATTAAATTTCCAACTCTCTGTTTTTTCGCGTGTTGAGAGGGTGTAGGTTGCGATCTAACTAAAACTTACGTTTACCCTATGTGGAAAGCGCCGACAGCGTCGAGTGAGCCGAGTTCGCTCAACGTCGTCACCCAGTGTAGGATTTGCGGCTAAGTATCTTGACGTCACGTGAGTGGAGCTTACTCAGCGCCGCGTCGGATGGGCTCGACATTTCTGTCTTGGGTTCATGTGTTCCTTAGGATTGTTAGTGTGACTTTTCCCTTGCTCTAGGGGGTGGTATTGGGTGTTCGGCTAAATTTTGCATGCCGACTCTTGGGTTGTGGCAGGTGGTGGAGTTTTGGTGGCCTCTGGAGGGGTGGTTTTTAGGTGGAGAGCTGTGGCCACCGACTTTTGCCCCGGTTTGGGTTGGCGGGTGTGGGACCCTAGTGCTGCCACTGTTTGACCCCTTAGCCCTTTTTGGATCTGGTTTTGGTTATGTATTCAGATCCATGTTTTGACCACTGCCACTTACCCACGTGTTTGGACTGTTAGTCCCTTTCCTGTTTATTATTTCAGTTTATGTCTTGTTGATGTTGCATACTCTTTATAGGGCATGTTACTTTTATTGCTCGCACTTGGTGTGCTTTGCTGTGCTTTAGACATTACTCTTTTCTTACTGTCATGCCCTCTCTTTTGCTTATAGCAGTTTGTTGCCGGGTTGGTAAACCCTTCTTTTATTTGCTCATTAATCTAATGCTCTATTTACCTTTTGGTTTATTTTCTTGCTGAGGTTTTCTTTTCTTGAATGCCTCAGGTCCAGGTTGTAGCCGGTTCAACGGCTAGTTCTTTTGGATGGGCTGGTTTGTGGCCTCTTGGGTAGCTGAGCTAGCGGATCCCCAATTTTGTGAGATAGTTCTTTACCTTTCTGTATAGACATACATACTCACCAGCGGGTTCATGTCAGGTTGTTGGTGCCCACTGGTGGTTTCTTGCGATGCTGGGTATGAACTTAAACTGCCGTTTTTGCCTATTTGTGGTTGTTTACTTGCTTCTGGGAAGGATTTATGCTAGGTTGTATGTTAGATATTTTAAACCCTAAAAGCATTATTATATGTACATCATGCATAACATATTTATAAAACGAAGACACTATATTTCCTTAGCGTAAAAAGACTATCTTTCCTATATATATTATATTCACTTTAGAGTCGTGCATAGCATGAGTTGTCCCTCGGGGACACTTATGCTCATTTAGGATGTCAACTTAATTGAACCAAAGTATTTTCTGCTGCGTATAAATATACTTTTATTGTGGACTAGCTGATCCACCGTGCCGAGGGATGCGGCCTTTCAACATAACCGGTTTTCTTTCATAATTAATCAACGAACTTCCTTAAAATCAAAGGTCTGGAGTTTTGCCTGAGCGTGTGCAGTTATCCCCTGCACGACGTGGCATCACGGCACGTGTTTTCTCTTGCTCTGATACGATTTTATCGTTGAGAAAATGCGGGTTGTGACAGGCTTGAGCAGAGGTAGGAATTGAAGGTGGAGCAACAGGAGATATTGGTGGAGAACTTGGGGATGGTGGAAGTGAAGGTTGAGAGATGGGAATTGTGGAAATGGAAGATAATGGAATGGAAATAGAGGGTGTAAAGGAAGGTTGAGCAATAATGTCTTGAAGTAGTTGTTGGTATGAGGTGGATGAAGATGGTAGCTCAGTAGGGGATGAAGGAGAATCATCCATAAAGGAATCATCTATAAGGTTGAAAGATGGAATGTGAGAGGATGTGTCAATATCTAGATGTGGGTATTGATGTAGAGGATGGAAGATTTCTTCTGTTATTAGAGGAATTGGATATGGAATTGAAGCAGGAGATGGAAGTGAAGTTGGAGATGGGGTGGAAATAATGATGTTGGATGTGACTGGTGTAGATGAAACAAGAAGTGGAGGAGGAGGATAAGAAACATGCAAGTCTTCTGCAGGGGCAGAAACTTGAGGGGAAGTGACTGCAGCAGTCCTTGTGCCTGAAGTAGTAGATGTAGAGGGCCTGCTGGGCTTCACAATTTGCCTGTCCCATTTTCCAAACAGGGCACAGGAGAGCCTCTTGGAGGCATTGATGTGCATCCCATTTGAAACTAGCAGGGCAGGGCATCTGTTCTGAAGAAACAGCCCTAATATTCTTCCAAAATTAACAAAATTTTTGTTGATTTTCTTCTTAATCAAGTCAAAGAAGACTTCTCCCCAGTTCAATTGTTTCTTATCCACAAGAGCACCCATCAAGAAGAGCTGATACCTGGATATGGTATCATGGGCTGAGTGTTTGGCCAACAACACATTCCCAATAACATCAGCTAGGAATCTGTACTCAACAGACAGATTTTTCTTCAGCAACTTGCTAGGGTTTGCTTCTGAGTGACCCATCCTTTCAAGCATAGCAAAAAATTCCTCTCCAGAAAGTTCAACAGACTCTTCTCCAAATTTCAATTGAAAAATCTCTGTCAGGGCAGCAGGTGTTAGAAATACCTGGGTTCCTGAGATTTTGCCAACCACTGTATTCTGATCCTGATTATGGGCAGTATATACCCATTCCTTAATCTCATCTGCACCTAATTTTATCCTGGTAGTCATTATTGTAACTAGCTGTTGTTCCTTGAAAAGGTTCAGAATGTCCTGGAAAATTTGATCACTATTGTTGAACGAATCCACGTCGATGTCAAATCCCGCATCAAATTTCATTGCGGCCAAGATGGCGACTGAGACGGCCATTGATTCCTGCAAAAAATAAACAACCAAACGACCAAGTGTAGAGAAGTTTGGAGGGAAAGAGAAAATTTGTAGAGAGAATGAAAGCGCAAAGGGAGAATGACGGCCGAAAAATGAATTTTATATTAGGGTTCGACGCAGAAAAGGAAAGATCGTTGAACTCAGTTCGACGATCTGGGCTTCTAAAGGAAACTGAAAGGTCATCAATAGCGTCGATCTCCGTTCGACGATATTGGAGAGCGTCGAGCTCCGTTCGACGATAGTTCAGAAAACAAAATCGTCGAACTCAGCATGACGATCGTTGACCTGAAAGAGATAGTTGAGCACTATCTGAGAAGCGCTGAACTCTGGTCGACGATTTCGGAAAGCGTCGATCTCCGTTCGTCGATCTGGGGGAAAATCGTCGAGCGCAGTTCAAAGATCAGAAACACTCTTATACACTAAAAAAATCAAGAAATTTGCCTAGTCTTGGTCAATTTTTAGAGTTTTAAAAATCTTGGATCTTATTTTAGACTTCCACCATCTAACATTCCAAACTGATTCAAGAAGAAAGTATGCTTCTTTTCATCCAAGGATTTGGTGAAAATATCTCCCCTTTGTAAATCAGTTGGGATATATTGAAGTTCAATTTTATTTTTCTCAACATTATCCCTTAGAAAGTGATGCCTAATCTTTATGTGTCTTGTCCTACTATGGAGGACTGGATTTTGTGCTATGGAAATAGCACTAGTATTGTCACAAAATATTTTTGACTTCTCTAAATTGTAGCCATAGTCTAGGAGTTGGTTTTCAATCCACTTGATTTGTGAACAACAACTACCTGCAGCCATATATTCAGCTTCAGCAGTTGAAGTTGACACAGATGTTTGTTTCTTGTAAAACCAGGAGACAAGTCTGTCACCAAGAAACTGACAAGTTCCACTGGTGCTTTTCCTGTCAATTCTGCATCCAGCATAATCAGCATCAGAAAATCCAGTCAAGTCAAATGCCGAATCTTTTGGATACCAGAGACCTAGATTGGGACAACTTTTTACATACCTGAGAAACCTTTTTACTAGGGTTAGATGTGACTCTCTAGAGTTCACTTGGAATCTAGCACATATACATGTAGCAAACATTATGTCAGGTCTACTAGCTGTAAGGTACAATAAAGAGCCAATCATTGCTCTATATGTTGTCTGATCAACAGGTTTCCCATGTTCATCAGCATCTAATACAATATTAGTAGGCAGTTTTCATGCATGATGCTTCAGACATACCAAATTTCTTAACCAATTCTTTTGCATACTTGTTTTGAGAAATAAATATTCCTTCAGCATGTTGCTTGATTTGCAATCCTATAAAGAAGGATAGCCCACCCATGCTACTCATTTCAAATTTATAATGCATTAGATTGGAGAATCTTCTACACAAATTTGAATCAGTAGAACCAAAGATAATATCATCTACATAGATTTGTACTAGTAGGGTATGGGACTTATGGGTTCTAATAAAAAGAGTTTGGTCTACTCTACCCCTTATAAATTCATTTTTCAGAAGAAAGCATGCTAGGGTCTCATACCATGCTCTAGGAGCTTGCTTTAGACCATATAATGCTTTATGCAACTTGAAAACATAATCAGGAAGAGTTGAAGAGATAAAACCTGGGGGTTGTCTGACATAGACTTCTTCTTTGATATCCCCATTGAGAAAAGCACTCTTTACATCCATCTGGTATACTTTGAAATCTTTGTGTGCTACATATGCTAAGAAGATTCTTATGGGCTCTAACCTTGCAACTGGTGCAAAAGTCTGGTCATAATCTATCCCTTCTTCTTGAGAGTACCCTTGAACAACTAGACTTGCCATGTTCCTTAAAATGACTCCTTGATCATCCAATTTGTTTCTGAACACCCACTTTGTTCCAACAATGAAGTGATCCTTAGGCCTTGGTACTAGTTCCCAAACTTTGTTCCTTTCAAATTGATGCATCTCTTCTTGCATTGCAATGATCCAGTGTGGATCTTACTCTACATCTTGAATGGATTGATGTTCAATTTGAGAAAGGAAGCAAGTGTGCACCAGATTTTGGTTGACCTGATTTCTGGTTTGCACAATAGCCGAGATGTCTCCAATCACTTGGGAAATTGGATGGTCTCTTGATGTTACTAAATCAACAGGGGGTGTTGATTGTTCACCAACCTGTGTTGTTGTTTCCTCTGGTGGTACAACAACTGGCTCTTCAAGAAGTTTCTCTTCATGATGTTGAATGTCTTCTTCATCTTCACTGCTTTCTTCTTTTTGAATGATTTGTAACCTGTCCAAGTCTTCAGCAAGAGAGTGTACCTGCAAAGGTTATATGGTAGAAGTACTCTTCTCCTTGAAAGACATGTTAGATTCATCAAAAGATATATGAACAGATTCTTCAATTTTATGAGTTGATTTATTATATAACCTATAAGCCTTACTGATCATGGAGTATCCCAGAAACACTCCATCAGCTTTAGCTTGAAATTTTGCTAAGTATTTCTTGTCATTATTGTGAATGTAACAGATACAACCAAAAATTCTAAAATAATTTACGTTAGATTTCTTCCCTTTGAGTAATTCATAGGGAGTCTTGCCCTTCAGTTTATGTATTAAACTTTTATTCAACACATAGTTGGAGGTGTTCACTGCCTCTGCCCAAAAGGATAGAGGAAGGTGAGCATCTGACAACAATGTAGTGGCAGATTCAATAAGGGTTCTATTTTTCCTTTCAGTTACCCCATTTTGTTGAGAAGTTCTAGGAGCTGAAAAAGTGTGCCTGATCGCTTCACTCTGACAAAACTCTTACATAAGAAGAGAATCAAACTCTGTCCCATGATCACTTCTGATGAGGGCAATGTGAGTATTGAACTCAGTCTGTATGCATTTGAGAAACTCTGTCAAACACTTAAAGTTATCAGGCTTCTTCCTCAGAAAGAAGACCCATGTGAATCTAGAGAAGTCATCTACAACCATTAAAGTGTAAGATTTCCCCCCTAAGCTTTGTACTGTAATGGGTCCAAAAAGATCCATGTGTAACAGATACAAAATTCTAGGTGAATCACTCTTATTAAGTGACTTGAAACTATTTTTGGTTTGCTTGCCTAATTGACAAGCCCTGCAGAGTCCTTCCTTCTTGTAGGGGCCAGAAGGTAGTCCTCTAACAAGGTTGTCCTTGGATAGCCTAGCAATGGTTCTAAGGTTTATATGCCCTAATCTCTTATGACATAGCTCATTAGGTCTACTAATAGAATTAAACAGGCAAATATCTACTTCAGTTGAAAGAAAGTCTACTAAATAGATGTTACCTTTCCTTTTACCTGTCAACACAGTTGTGTTGTCCTCAGATTTGATATTGCATAAGGATTTGCTGAAAGTCACTTGGTAGCCTTCATCACATAGCTGACTGATGCTGATCAAGTTGTGCTTCAGTCCTTCCACATAGACTACTTTCTTGAATGTGACTGTGCCAATCTGGACTGCACCATATCCTTTTGTTAGTCCAAAGTTTGAATCACCAAATATGACTTTGGCTCCAAGCTTGGCTTTAAAGGATATGAAGTTGTCCTTGTTTCCTGTCATGTGCTTTGAGCACCCACTATCCAGATATCATTGCTGGTTTGATGTTGGATAGGTCTTCACCCGCACATAAAACAATTTACTTGTTTTTGACCCAGTTTACCTTGGGCCTAGGTTGATAACCTTTAAATTTAGAAATAAATGACATCCCTGGTTGACTCTTATAACATTCAGGATGATATCTCCATGGAGGTATTATCCATTCAGTATAAGGGTTAAAGCTTTGGGATGAAGGACCCCTAGGTTTGGATTTTGATTTACCCTTGAAAAGGTTTTCAAAGCTCTGATCTCTGCTCGACGATCGTGTAGCCGAGTTCGACGATATTGGGTCAGATCGTCGAGCTCCGTTCGACGATCGACTGTAGCAGAGTTCAGGGTTTAGAGATCGTCGACCTGAGTTCGACGATTTTGCCTGAGATCGTTGATCTGCGTTCGACGATCGTCTAGCTCCGTTCGACGATTTCTGTTGAACCTTGGTTTTCTTAGGTAAGTCAGAATTTTTCCTAGCTACCTCTACAACTCCCTTGCCTTTATCAGAGATAAATTTAATTGGGGTTGTTAGTACTATAGGTTGGCCAGATGAAGCACCCAAGCCCAGTGTACTGTTGAATCTTGAGTTCACTGTGCTTGTGATGTCCATTAGCTTGATACTTCTCCCATTAAGGGATTCTTCAAGATTTTTGGCCTCTGATAGCTCACTTTTCAGTGAAGCTATCTGCTCCCTACAACACTCCAACTCCTCAGAGAGTTTGAGGTTATCTGATTTTAAGGTACTGTGTTCAGATAATTGATTTCTGAGAGAAATGATTTCCTTCTCAGATTTTAATAAGTCTAGACATAGTGCTTTAAATTCATACATAAAGTCCTCAGAATTAAAATCAAAAGAACTTATTATATGGTCCTCTTCAAGTTGAGTCTCTAAGTCTGTCTCTGACTCTTCTGCATCTGAATTGTGTTGTGAGGCATTGATAGCCATCATGC